>CM045557.1:27444674-27565681 GCA_024721245.1 Mitragyna speciosa
TATATATTGTGATATATTATACCAAACAATTTATTTGGGATACAATAACAATACCTAACGAATGAGATCAGCTCGAGCTTTCACGAATCGAGTCAAACTGTGTTAGCGAAATCATTTACAACTCTAGTTTAAATGATGTGATTTGGGAACACTTACATATCTGACCCTTTAACATAAAATATTAACTCGAAATTTGTGAAAAGTTACTTTGATTTCTTTTATTTATTTTCAAAAATAAAAAAATCAAGCCAGTGATTGCAATTGTTTTGTTTGGTTAATTGGCGTGAAGCCATTCTATTATAGACTGAGTCTATGGGCTCCACTCATAGACTTGACGATAAAAATTGAAGCCAACAAGGTTCAGTGAGACCTACCGAAACTTGTCGACTTCAATCTTTGCTACCATATTTACCGGTAGGGTTTGTGAACCCAGTCTATTTGAGAAAAATTGGATTGGGGTTGAATAGGCTGGCAAAGGAAAGCAGGACGTACCATTCCTTCCCTGACATTCGGGAAATCTACCTCAAAGCTATCAAAAGAAGAGGGCAAAAAATGGAATCTAGCTCAAACAGGACAAAAATAGAAATAAACAAATGAGTGGCCTGTGCTATTTGTAAGGTACTTTCTTCAAAGACTCCTTCTTGGGTAACTTCACGTTCAAGAACAAAGACTATATCTTTTGTTTGTTGGCTTTTATTGGAAAAACAGCATCAGGGGCACGTGGCGCCCGAGATTTCCAAATCAGACTGAAATTTTTCTCAGGAGAGAGAACTCCTCACTGTTTAGCACTAATGAGCTACTCCGTAAATTTTGTAATTCCTCGTTTCAACGAGTTAGACAACTCAGATTTTGTCTATGCAAAAATGCAATTCTTGACAAGAATTTGACTATGTAAAGTTGCGATTCGTGACGATGATTTATAATGTCCTCCCTACTCACCCTTAATTATTCTGTATTTCTGTTACATTAGCAGCTGGGGGTGCCGGTATTGATGGCTGATATTAATTGGATAAACCCATGAATCATTGGGTCTTTATTAGATAACATCAAGGTGGAAGGTGGTAATTAAATTGCGGTAAAGATTTGCCGCTTTGACGACTGACGTGCTTCTAGTCAAGTGGTACTACGAAATGCCACTCTCTTTTCTTGTTTTATCGGTACGGACTGCGAAGTCCGCCGCAAAGACCGCTCATTTGATTGACACGAAAGTCTTGGAACCTCTTTCATCACAAACCAAGACAGACATTGATCGCACGACACTGAAATAGATGTTTCCCAAATATTAATTACATTTTATCCTCTATTATTTTTGAATAAACAATATGAACCTTTATATATTACTCAATGTGACGTAACGGTCCGTTTGTAAAATTTCCT
Source organism: Mitragyna speciosa (assembly GCA_024721245.1). Taxonomy (NCBI): domain Eukaryota; kingdom Viridiplantae; phylum Streptophyta; class Magnoliopsida; order Gentianales; family Rubiaceae; genus Mitragyna; species Mitragyna speciosa. Next base: position 27,446,052 of record CM045557.1, read on the forward strand.
CGTATAAGCACTAGAAATTATCATAGTGTGACATATAACTTTTAAAATCATAAAAGAGTTATGTGATTTATTCGAAAATTATAGGGGGTAAAGTATATTTTTTTTCAAAAAAAATACATGTAAGCACAGAAACAAAACAGTTGAACATCGGGATAATTTGAACATTTTACCTGCACTTCATTATGAAAGCTAATTTTCATAATTTTAACATTTTAACCCAAACTATATGGAGATGATATATAGTTTTTTGAGCCATAAGAAGATTATGTGGTTTATCCGAAAACCACAGAGGATATAAGATATTTTACCCTAATATATGCCGGGACAACTGAAAGTTTTACTAAGATAGTACCCCCACTATGTATTTTCCAAATAAGAACCAGAGAAATCAAGATGTAAGAAAGGTATTGTAACGGTGGAAAAAAGTTTAGATTTTAATTTTGGATTTTTATAACTGGGGTTTTTAGTTAAGACGAACTTATCATTTTAAACAACAAATTAATGTTTCTTGTCTCTTTACAGTTAACTATCCTGATTTGAACTCAATTTTCCTACAAATTTATCACCTCAAAATCATTTAAATTTTAACACTACAAATGATGATGATAATAACAAAAGATTGATGGGCTAGAAGAGTAACATCCTGTATTTCTTTTCTTTGTTTCAGTAATTTAGTAGAAAGTTGATTAGTGTAATTATTGCAATCATGGGCTTGGGTAATGCCTCCATTAATTATCAATTGATATAACATTTCCATGAGTCTAATAGAATTGTCAATTTTCGTTTCTTCAAAAAGTTTTATACAATGCTCGTTCCGAAATAGATCTTAATTTACCATATGTGGTTTATCAATACTGTTTGGACAAAACTGAGGGCATTAAGTATGACACTTGACAGTGTTTTTAATCAAACTAAATATGTGGCGCTACTAATATCTGTCTCTTCCAAAGTAGAAGAATTAAAGGATACAAAGCAAGGTGGTCCATTTTTTTTTCTTTTTTTTCTTTTTTAACCTAATCAAATAGTTCTGCTAGCTGGTAGAATTTCACGGAACAGTAAAGTACTAAAATGGATTAGTTGAATTTCTTTGAACAGTATTGGATTGTCTATCTTTCTTTCCCCGCTGTCTCAACCTCAAACAAACATTGCAACTTTAATCTCTCTCTCTCTCTCTCTCTCTCTCTCTCTCTCTCTCTCTCACACACACACACACACACACACACACATACACACACACACACGCTCTCAATTAGCAAGCAAGAGGTGCATTACAAATCCTTGAAACTCGTATTTTCATCACCATGCAGATGTCGAATTTATGGTATAAATCACTAGTGGGCATCACTGTTGAACCAAAAAGAAAAACAAGGAAAAAGAATTGAGCATTATCATCGAAAATAATACTGAAAAATCTTGGGAATGCAAGGAGTAAAATTGAGGGTAAACTACTCAAATTGTCCAAGTTCACTAATACTTGGATCAAAATCATTTTGACTTGTTTAGATTCCTCCAAAGTTCCCTTCTCCATGCACGATGGTGGTATTTTGCATGATATCTCCATTAATTAAGAGGGTTTAGGTAAGGCAAATAATTTTATATATTGCATAGACTAAACATGGCTAAAAAGAAAACTAAGAGCTAATTTGCAATACTCAATACTCTAAAAGAAAACTAAAAGCTAATCTACAATACTCAATACTCTAAAGTATATGGTGAAGAAATCCGCCAGTAAATGATCTTAGATACTTTGAAAGAACAAGAAAATCTTGGTAATCTTTGTGAGATTTCAAGCCAAAAAAAAAAAAAAATTCTGATAACTATAGAGTTCATTTCTGTATTATGTTTATATTTTTGAGTTCATGACAATTAACCTGAAAATTGCTTTCTGGCTTCGCTTAATTGTTTCATGCTTTTTAAACAGAAAAACTAGTACAATTTTTTTCTTCTGTCATTAGTCCACAAGCTGCGGCTAAATCCCCTCGTTCGAATGCAAGGACCAAGAGGTCCCGGGGGACATTATTAATAATTAGGACTACTATTAACTCCTCCTAATAACAAAACTACATTGAATACTAAGAAACCCGATATGCTTGTCAAAGTCATAGCGTAGAAGAACTGACAGTGAAAAGGATCGCGTCGGTTCAATCGGTTTCTGTCAAAATGAGGTGAATTTCGTACCTTTTAATATAGAAAGAAGACTGGTGGATGGATTATTCTTGCCAATGGACCGTGGACTCACAATTTTCACACTTTTTATTTCTAGCAAGTTAAAAATTGTGTAACTGTCTAGCATTTGAATATAACTGTTTAGCATCGTGTAATCATTTTTCATGCGAAATGACGTCTTTTTTAAACTCAAGTTTGGCTGTGTTAGTTCAATATGATCTGTTCATAACTTTGGTTGTGTTAGTTCAATATGATCCGTTCATTTTTCATTATTTTGATCTTGTTTATAAATTCGTGCTAGATGAAACTTGTGAGGCCCCATGGCCAGCAAGACAAATATACTATAGGGAAAAATTATTGGGCAATGTGATTCAATCAAGGGCAATATTTGGCTTATAAATGGTACTGTTTAGTTTATTATCGTCAAAGAGTAAGCATATGCTGTCTCACTTGAGTTATGGGATTCGGCAAATCCTGACGGCATTCCATAACATCTAAATCCATGTCTTTAGTTGATTTAATACTCACTTTTTGGGAGATAAAAGGGCTTACATAATGTCAAATTGTTTTGATTATACATTATGGTTTTAAATTTTAATAGACAAGTCAGTAATTTGGCTTCCGAGGGCCATGTGAAGCTTATTCACATTTTGACCAATAAATCAAAGCTTCAGATATCTTATTGCGAATAGCCATTATTATAGTAGACTTTTTTTGGTCTTTTGTGTGGATATCTTGGCACGTAAGACATAACAAACATACTAAAGTGCAACATTCCGTGGAACTGGAAAGGTCCACTTCTCGTCATGAAGAATTGGAAAACTAAGTCCAGCTTTCTTCTTACAATATTCCCAGGAAGTACCAACTTTTTTCCTTTTCCTTTTTGGCCTTTGTTGCTGGTAACTGCCGATGCAATCACGATTTGGTCGGGGATATTAGGGTCCAACGACGAGACACAAAATAACCGTTTTGCGCCAGCAGGAAATCTAGCTTACTACAAAATAAATGAAGGAATGGAGATAAGAGGATAATGATGCCCTACTGAGTGCTGATTCTAAAAATTACGAGTACAATCCTTCTTCATCATGCCTAAACAATTGGGCATTTTATTAGTTTACTATATGTTCTATGTTACTGGAAAGCAGTGATTAAATAAAGCTGACTGCTACAATTGATTCTTATTCGCTAGCAGCACATTAGAGTTGTGAATCTAAAACCTAAATAAATAACGAAAAGAAACATAAATTCAACTTTATGGGGACTATATTTTTATTTAGCAAATCAAAGAATTTTTTTATTGTTTTTTGGTTTTTTATGGAAGGGGAGAGATGTAGGGTGCAACCTTTTAAAAGCTACACCAACTACATCAAAAAGTAGTTATCCCTTTCATGTAAGTAAAATCATTCATCAATCACACGCTAGGACTTAGAACTAAAAAAACCGTCTGATAGAGTTAAATATTGAAAAAAGATCAGTACAAACGACCATATGACTGCTAAGAAAAAGAACAAGATTCGTTCTTCACAGGTTGGATATCTAGAAAAAGAGAAAATTGTAAGTAATTGCAAAGAGAAAAATGCTAGATTGTCCACACAACTGACTTTATATATACCTACCATCACCACAATACTGGATCACTCTTATATTCTCTACTCTCTCTGCATACTGCCTCAGCCCGGTAAGTTCCCCCCCATACTTTGATAACAACCACTTTTCTGCTTTAATCAGATCCCTGACTTCCTTCCATTGTTGTTGTTCATTTCAGGTCGAGCTGCAGTGTTGTAGTCTCCAGTGCCGTCTCTATTGCTACTAAGCCCTGCCACTTCTTGAAGGTAAATTTCTATTGCTTTCTCCACATTATCTGATTTTATTAAATTCGTTGTTCCTTAATCAATGGTAGTTCTTCTTCTTCCTGCTTGGTGTCTGTCAAAATGCAAAAACACTCTTTCATTGGAGAGTATAGTCATGTGTTCTTCATCACGGCATGATTGCCACCTTGCCATCACCCATTTTTGCTCAATCTTCTCCAACTCCACCGCAGTTTTTCTTCAATCTCAGCCTACCTCTTGGCTCTTCAAGTCTGAAATTCGGTCTAGCACCAATGGTTGCTGACTCCTCCATGGAGAAAGTGAATTCATTTTCTTTTCCTTTTTTTATTGAAAAAAGGAAGTTATCAATCTTGACCAGTAAATAATCCCACCATCTACTATCACAAAAACCGATAACGGTATAGCTATGTGTTCTTCATCACCGCGTGATCGCCACCTTGCCATCACCCATTTTTGCTCAATCTTCTCCAGCTCCACCTCAGGTTTTCTTCAATCTCCGCCTACCTCTTGGCTCTGCAAGACCGAAATTCTGTCTAGCATCAATGGTTGCTGACTCCTCCATGGAGAAAGTGAATTCTTTTTTTTTTCTTTTTTCCTAAAAAAGGAAGTTATCAATCTCGACCAGTAAGTGATCCCGCCATTTACTATCACAAACGCCGATAATGGTATGGCTATGTATTCTTCATCACCGCGTGATTTCCACCTTGCCATCACCCATTGTTCCTCAATCTTCTCCAACTCCACCGCAGTTTCTCTTCAATCTCAGCCTACCTCTTGGCTCTGCAAGACCGAAATTCGGTCTAGCATCAATGGTTGCTGACTCCTCCATGGAGAAAGTGAATTCAATTTTTTTTTTTCCTTTTTTTCCTGAAAAAAGGACGTTATCAATCTGGACCAGTAAGTAATCCCACCATTCACTATCACAAACGCCGATACATGTACGGGGAAGGCACCAAACTTATACGATGTCCCATTTTTCTATCCGTTATGTAAAATTTACTTACTGATATATATATTTTTTTGGGTACTCATTTCAAGCTTTGTTCAACAAGGTTAATCTTTAGCAACCATAGTAGCTTTGTGGTGCAAAAAATAGTTGATTTCTTATTACTTTTACTTGGCTAACTCAACAATGTAATGAATCAATTATTAAACTTTTTGGGTGATCATGAACCTTGACTGTTGATTTCGTGTAGGATGGGTGATCGAATCCTGCCTGAGCAACGCCCTGGGAATCTCATTACCATTCAATACCAAAAGCCAAAGCCCTACAAAGCTGGATCAGTAATAAGGATAAAATACATTAGGATTAGCAGGTTCAAAAATTATGGAGAACTGGAGCTTTATCTGCTCGAAAAATGTGGTGGAGGCCTTCGTATCTATCCAGGAGGCGCTGACTATCCGGTCGTAACCTACACCAAGTATGATGATCCGTACAATGATCTGAATAACGTGGAACGTGAGCTGAGGACCGAAGCATGGGATGATTTTGCTGCATCCGTCTATCATGTTCTTATCAGAAGGATTCAGGCTTAGAGGGTGATGATCAGTACTTTCAGTATTTATGATCAGACAATGATTTCCAAGTACTTTCTTTATAAATCATTTCCCAGAACTTGGATCTAGTTTTCCAGCTATTTGAATTATTAAAGTACTGCGTGTGTAATATGAAAGGCAGATTTCAGTTTTGCACTGAAAACCTCTCTATATGAAGTTATATTTGGCTCGGGGCACATTGGATAAAATTTTGTTTGAGTTTGATTTTAACTGAAAGCTTTCCTTTTTCCTTTGCTCTGAATGAACGCCCTGTTCCGAATGGATTCTCATCAATTTTAGGATACAAATATTTTCCGCAAGATAATAACTCCTTTCCTAAAATCAAAATAATATACACTAATTTTAAATGGATCTACATCATAGATTCTTACTTTTTTGGGGTGGAAACAAATTTTAGTCCCTCTTATCTCTTTGGTTTCTTAATTTCATTAGCCTTCTTGAAGAATACATCGGCTTGAAGAGATTAAACCATCAAGACACCACTCTATATACAAATGCGAGGCCCTCATGTCTACACTATGTACCTCTAGAGAGTTGTTGATTAAACTATAGATATGGTCCTACAAATCAGCCTATGTTTTATTGCGCGTGGAAAATAATATAGTTCTTGCTGGATTACAAAATTTGTCAAGTTTCCATCTCAATTTATCATGTTCCCTAGTTCCCTACTTATTGTTTTTCTGTCTGAATTGACAGCTAGAAAGTCATAGGAAGTTGCACAGGTAGTGGTTTTGTCAAACGGGGTGGATATCAGTTACCCAATTCCCTGTTCTTCTTCTGGTTCATTTTGAAAAATTCCGTATGAACATTTCCACTTGATTTAGCAGAAAAAACATAGAAGCACTTAATAGATCCGGATTAACTCCTCTTACTTATTCTAGTGCATCTTTAATATATCCTAAACCTAGATACACAAGTTGTTAGCCTATATCGAATGCTACTTGATATTTGTGCCGTTGTAAGTAATCTTTGCTGGGAAGCTAACACAGAGCATTGGCAGATTAAAAATAAAAACACTTATAATTAATGACAGTCCACCTTTAAAAAATTTACTAATACACTACAGAAATCTTTGAGAAAATGAGCCTAAGTAATCTAGTATCAAACGGGAAAAATCAATGTACCCGAAGAAAAGAAAGGCAGTCAAATACTCGACCGTTGGCAGCAAAATTTTATCACTTGAGGAATGAAGTCTAAATAAAATCATTATGATCGGAGCAAAGTATTCATTCAAAAAAACATGTGGGCTAATGTTACTGTTAGCTAAAGAACTGGGAAAACATTAGGGGTTGGTTCTCTATCTGTCATGCTTCAAAGCCTATGAGGTGCATCATGCAAGATATCGTAGTCAACGCGATAAGGTAAAGCGAAAGTCGTTTGGTGGATGGAATTTGGTGATAAGCTGTCAGCTTCACAAAGCTAGGGAAAAAGGTAGAAATGTAATAAATTTAAGTAGCCAATGAAACTAGCTCCAATTTGAAACAAGACCAACGTAAGATGGAGTTCAATGATCATCATATAATTGCACGAGCAAATTTCATGTGGCCAATAAAATGACTCGTTTAATTTCCTTTGAGTTGTGATGTAGGAAAAGTTTAATAAACCAATTCCATTATGTTAGCATATTGTGTTAGTGGTCATGTGTCTTATTTTAATAAGTTGTCTAAACAAGATTGGATTAATGTTTGTACATTTAGGTGGCGTGATTATTCGCTACGTTAGTGCAAAGTTAAGAGTTTGTTAAAAGGGTTTTAGGGCACGTTCTCAATAGCTTTTTTTCTATTTGATTTTAGCTTCTAGTTTTTAAAAAATTTATTTTGTGATGTTCTCAACTGTTTTTTTTTTTATTATACTTGTGGATTTTTAAACTAAAATAAGGAGCAACTGATTTTTAACTTTTTTAAAATCAGTTTTTATAAAAATTAGAATCTATTGAGAACAAGTCCAAAGTGTAAAAGGCTTTGTTTCGTTCTTTGTAAAGTTAGGCTTTGTTTTGTTCTTTGTACATCTTTCTTTTTTTTTTTTTTTTGAGAAATTAATAAAAAGTTTTCTTTGCCATCTCCATTAATTTTTCTTGTAATTTATTGTCTAATTTCTCTTTGCCTCTTTGATCTGGGTCCATCTTGTGGTAAGCTTTAAAGAAGATGAGAGCGTGAATAACTCATTCAACACCCATCAGGATCAAATCAAATGTCGATTATCCCACTTGGGACTTGGTCTATGTACAAAACATGCAAAGCCAGATTAGGGGAGACACTAAAATATACGCACAGACCACAAAGCCATCAACAAAATTAAGAAATAGATAGATAAATAAATAAATAGAGAGAGCTTTGTTGAGGCTGTAGGCATTAAGTATGCCAACAAAAGTGTCACGTCCCGGGCCCGTAGGCCCAGTGCGCGACCAGAATCTGAGCAGCCAAGTCCAACTTTTGGGCTCCGTCCTCGCTAGCCCAAAATGGATATCCCAAGTTGGATTTGAGTGCTTAGACTCAACTTATACATTGGTCTAAGTTACTTAACTTTTCCAATGTGGGACGGGGTATTACATTCACCCCTCCTTATTAGGCTTTGCGTCTTCGCAAAGCCCAATCCATGCATGCGTGATCCGGACTGTCCACTTAGTTGCAGGAGGACATGCATGCATATTTAGTTCCTCCACTTCCTTGCGTAGTCCGGCCCAATACCATAGGCCCAGTCTCACCCCGTGCAGAGACCACACGAGATTCGCTCTGATACCATTCTGTCACGCCCCGGGCCCGTAGGCCCAGTGCGCGACCAAGAGTCTGAGCAGCCAAGTCCAACTTTTGGGCTCCAGTCCTCGCTATCCCAAAATGGATATCCCAAGTTGGACTTGAGTGCTTAGACTCAACTTATACATTGGTCTAAGTTACTTAACTTTTCCAATGTGAGATGGGGTATTACAAAAAGTACAAAGAACGCATTTGCGTAGGAAATATTGATAGTTGTCATTGGGAACGGCTGTCACAAGTTTTACTTGGAACAAGTTGACGCCTATGATTTAAAGGAATAAAAATGGAGGGATAGGTTGATTCAGCAAGATAAAATTTGAAATGAAAAAATAATATCGTTTTAACATGAAAAGTAATTACACCAAGTCTTAGTAGATTTACACCATATTCAACAAAGTTACACATTTTAACTAATGAAATACGAACTCTCTAAATTGTACAAAATGACAAGCATAGCCTGCGAATCGCGGATCCTTATTGTTACTATTCTACTCCACTCAAACTCGAAGGCAGGAGCAAGGATAATCAAGTATAGTGCCTCCATATAACGGGTAAATGGTGTCATCCTTTTTAAATCACTTTTTGCATGTTTTTCTTTTCCCCTTGCTTTCCAATGTAGATGTAATACCTTTTTAGTTCAGTGCGATGCCATGAATGAAATGTCTGTCTTGATTTTTCAGAACTAGTGTTGAAATCCAACTAGACATGAAGTTAAAATTTATTACATCCTTCACTTTATATAGGTCTAGTAATGTTGTGTTTTGTGCTTCTTAATTTATATTTATTTATTTCTTTAATTAGTGAATGGTCATGATACAATAAGAACTTCACTACCAAAAAAAAAAAAAAGAAAGAAAGAAATTTATTGAGATGCAAAAGATTGGGGACCCATTTCCCATCTACGCGGTCAAACACTTGACCAAACGGTCCAAACCGAATACTGCAGCTTCCCACTTCCCTAGTCTCTCATCTTCCTTTTTTTTTTTTTTAATTATAAGAAGCCTAGTCTCTCATCAAGCCAAAGGACCAAACCTGAAGGTTATGCCACTGGTCTTTTGTAACCATAGCAGCCAATCGACAACCCAGAGGTCGATTTCTGTCGCAGGACATAAATATTTTAATTTTTTTTTATTGTAAATTCGATGCAATGAGCCGAAACTAAAGAAGTAAAGATGGCCCAATTTTAAAATACTTGACCTGATTAATTTTATACCTCGTCAGGGAAGAAACATCAATCAGTAAAGTTGCCGCGTGTTATTAAAGTTAGGGAAAAATGACGTAATTATGTTTATTACTCATTCCGTCACATAAATATAGGTCTATTTTTTTACATAGATTAATAAATTTAGTTAATGTAATTACAATAATTATTTTTTGTTCATACTTTCCTCAAATACCTTTTATTAATATTAGACCATTCATTTAAAATAAAATGCACATATTATTATATTAATTTTGAAATTTAGAATACTTTGGTTTTTCAATGTGCATTGAATATGGGTATGTTAGTAAATTAACAGGGTAACTACTTTTTAAAAAAAGAAAATAGGTCTATAATTTGGGACAAATATCTTTATGGAACAGAGGGAGTATTATTTTCATACAAAACAAACCCCTTATTCTTATAACAATAGCCTAGGATATTTAATTATACTCCACATGAATTTGTGAACAAATCATTCTGTTTAATCAATAGATGCAGCTTCAAGTACAAATGTAGGAAAAGAATCTCACCAAACAAATCTAGGTTCAAAGTTCAAAGAAACACAGGTAAAACATGTTGTTTTACCTGTGTAAACATGTGAACATTTTAGTGTAATCACAAGTTAAAACCACAATTGGAAAGGGTGAAACTTTGCTGTTGTTTGTGTAGTCAAATGCCAATTTCACTCCCAGGGTTGTATTGGTAACCATTTTGATGGATTCTTGTTTCCTTCTGTCCTGCAAAACATAAATTTCTCTCCCCTAACATTGCAGGATTCCCTTTTATTTTTCTTCTTTCTGTGTTCTGCCTTGGGGAAATAGAAATTTTAGGAAGCCACTAAAATGGCAACCGCATGCCTATGTTCTCTTTGTCAACTAGCTCTTTTGGTGACAAACTATATCGGGAGCTAACCTTGAAGAGTTTGAGGCCTGTGGGAACCATTTCCATCAACTTGCAATAGACTTGGGCCCTCATTTGACACCATCCACGTAAGAACTACAATTCCTTTAACCCCGGTCCAAGCCACTAAAATCCTTAATTCCTTGCTGTTCTGTACACATGAGCTATATAGATCCATTCTTCTCTATTAGCTTTTGGACAACCAGCCCAATAAAATTACTTGTACAGTAACCATTTTGCTCGCAAGCCTTCTTCTTTTCGGCAGATAATTTACAATTAATCTGAATTTATTGCAAAGAATTGGATGAAAAAGGGATTGATTCCCAGATTTGATGACATCAATTCTTTAAAATTGATTATTTTTAAGCTTTAGATACAACAATTAATTCGTAGAATTTAATCACCAACTCAAAAGACTGGATTATAGCATGTAATACAGCTTCAGTTAAAATTTTGAATTTCTCGGCCAATTTATTTGTGATGGATTTATAAAATTCTTTCCAGAATTTGTTACAAGAATCAAGAACCAGGAAGTGTAAACTTTGAACTCCTGATACTTTCATCAGGCCCAGTTTTCACTTTGTGGCTGTTGGTTTTATCTTGTTGCCAGCACGAATGCGGTAAAACGTCAATTCCCCTAAAGAACCTCATCCATCATGAGTGCAACAAGGTCTATAAAAAACTACTATTACTACCAAGAAAATAACAAAAGACATTTTGTCCGAAACAAGAAAGAAATGTGTTCCGATAGATAGAATTATGGAAAAAGAGGAAAAGTTGAGAGCAATGTGATCTTTTATGTGGAATCATGGAAAAAGAAGAAAAGTTAATAATGAACAGCACTTTCACAAAGAAAGAAGGGAGAAAAAAAATGTAATTTTAAAATGTAACTTAGCCGGTAAACACTTCGATAACTACAAGGTTTCTGTTTGACTCTTAAATTCTTCCTTTCTCCTTTTCATTTGTAATATTTAGACTCTCCTTTGAATCAAGAACTATTGAAAATTTTTTTTGGCAATATACGAGGCAAAAGACATTTCGACAAGTTTTTGTCAAAGTGTCTTTAGGATTAAACATGATAATGACACTTTGCAAAAATTTTATTATATAAATTAAAAATTAGGTAGGTGTTAAAATGGCCTAGTAGCTAATCTGATACTTTAGCCCTTGATAAGAAAAAATAGAAGGACGGGCGGAAATTGGCACTAGTGCAGGAAATACTACTATTTTAAGAAGTGTGCATTACACATTCTCTTCCTAGATGATATGCGTTCCAAACAATTTGTTCCTGTATATTGTGATATGATATATTATATCAAGTAATTTATTCGGAATACATGCCAACAGCAAGAGGAAAAAGTGTACAATCACACTCCCTAAGACAATATCTCTCCCTCCTAGGACTAGCTTGCAGCAAGAGGGGACTCAAGAAGCGTCACATCTTCTCAAGACTTCAATAAAAGATCACGAAGACAGTGAAATAGTCGCATTAATATAAAAGATTCATTCGCAATTGCAATTATATGGAACGGTAAATGCCTTGTCCTTTAGCCGGAAAACAAATGTTTACAACATGCTTTTACTATGGTTTTCTGAACATATTATCACATTAACGTGTTCAAAAAATTAATCAAACATGAAAAGTTTTACTTCCTTCCCCCGCATTTGTTTTTGCTTAATCTAATCTTTGACGAAGATGTGTGATCATTATTCGTTTAAAATATGGATTGAGATTTTGTAAAAAGTCACTTTAATTTATTTTATTTATTTATTTTTTTTTTTTTGGGAAGATAAAAATCAAGCCCTCATGTGCAATGGTTTTGTTAGGTCGACTGGGGCCGAAGGGACAACTTGTGGAGGTCGCGGGGTGAATGGGCCGGCAAAGGAAAGCAGGACGTACAATTCATTCCCTGACATTCGGGAATCTACCTCAAATCTATCAAAGAAGAGAAATAAAAACAAATCTAGCTCAAACCGGACAAAAATAGAAAATAAACAAATGAGTGGCCTGTGCTATTTGTGCTTCCTTCAAAGATGCCTTTTCTGTTTGAGGTAGCTTTACATTCAAGAACAGGACTTTATCTATTGCTTGTTGGCTTTTATTAGTAAAAAACATCATGGCCACGTGACGCTGGAGATTTCTAATTCAAACTGCAAAACAATTATGATGTCTGTAATTCGATATTACGTTAGCCAATCTAATGAAAACTTAATCAGTAGAATTAACTGGATAGATTCCTTTAATTATTGGGTTTTAATACGGAGCATCCACTCCATGGAACAGCTTTGATGTGTCTTGCCCCCCCCAAACTTCCAGCCCTCTTCTTCTTGTTTAAGTGGGGCCGGACAGGTAAGTCCGCTGCGACGACCGCTTCTTTATGTGAGAATTCTTTCAACCTTTGATCGTAAAGCAAAGATGGAGATAAAGGCAGCGACACTGATGTTTTCAAAGCTATACTATTTTCCAACTAAAAACTAGAGGATTCAAGATGGAAGAAAGGTATTGAAATGGTGCAAAAAGTTTGGGTCTTAAATTTAGACTTTTATTACAGGTATTTTGAGATACTTGCCGAGACAGATGAACTTATCATTTTAATTAAATACTTTCCTAATTTGATGTAACTTTTCCATAAAACCTATCATCTAAAAATCGTTTAAAGTTTGATACTAGAGATTGTGATGATACTGGGAGTCTAGGACTAATTAATAATATAGAGAGTAATAAAAGATTGATTGGCGAGAACAATAACACCCTGTATCTCTTTGGAACTTCTCTCTCTCTTCTTCGTTTTATCAATTTAGTCGTAGTTGCATTTCTTTTCTTCGCTTCATCAAATTTGTGGAAGCTGATTACGAGAAAGTTAACAGCTCTTGACCGAGAGGGAAATTAATTGGATGGGACATTTAAGTGGTTGGGACATGATGCAGCTCCCTCAAACTTTACACGTTAATTATTGTAATCATGGGTTTGGGTAATGCCTTCATTAACTGTCAATTGCTGTGACATGTCCATGTGCTGACTACATTTTTCCTTTCATTAAATATTCACTTATTTTGACTCGAGGCCTCTCAGGCTCTCATGGTTGATAGTAGGATTGTCAGTCTCCCTCAAAATTAAAGAATTAAAGGATACAAGTCAAGGTGGTCGAAAAAAATTATTTTTTAAAAACCTAACTAAATAGTTCTGATAGCTAGTAGACTTTCTTTGAACAGTGGAGCACTAAATGGGAACGTCTTCGTTTGTTTTCTCCGCTGCCTTTGATTAGATGTATTAATCTCAAACAAACATATAATTTTAGTCTTTTTCCTTCCTCTCTCTCTCTCTCTCTCTCTCTCTAACAATTAGCAAGCATGAGGTAGATTACAAATACTAAATGCAAGGATCAATAACCATATATCATCGTGGTCTCGCAGGACATTATTAATAATTAGGGCTACTATATTGTATTTTAATCTTATGATGATTGATTTGCAAATGATATTAACACCTCTTGATAACAAAAATACATTGAGTAATAAAGAACCGCGATATGCTTATCATAGTCATTGCAGAAAAGAAATGACAGTGGAAAGGATCGACTCAGTTCAATCGGTTAATTACGTACCCGTAATATAGTTAGGAAGGCTGGTGGATGGTTTATTCTTGCCAAACGCAAGAAGCAATACAAATAAACCATCGGGTAAAATATTGCACAAGATGATTTAATCACGGACAATATTTGGCTAGTAAATGATGTATGGCTTTGTCAATGTTTAGTTTGTGATTGTCAAACAGTAAAAATCTGGGGTTTCAGTTGGAGTTGTAGGGTTCGGCAAATCTTGACGGCATTCCATAACATCTAAACCCATCCATGTCATTTAATTAGTTTACTACTCACGTTTTCAAATGAGGGGGAACTTAATGTCAACTTTGTGTATTCAATTTGATTATGCATTATACTTTGAAAATTCAATAGCACAACTGACCTTTTGGCTTCCTCAAGGCCATGTTAACCTTGTCACGTGCTTGTGAAGGATCAACTGCCCTTATATATATATATACTAGGCGGGGCTGGCTGTGCGTGCCCACTGCACAGGATATAAAGGCTGCCATTGAGTTGTTGCAAGTTTAAAGAAATGTATAGCAGTAAAATTTGATCCTAGAAAAGTGAGAAGGTATATGAAAGCAGGACTATTAGAACTGCAAGCCAATTAGCTAAAGTGCATCAATTACCTTGAATAACATTAATATCGTTTATGTTAAATCTGCAAGGAAAGGTACATAAATTTTGGCTGAAAAATTCAGGAAGTACACTGTTGTATTAACGACCAAAAGTGGAAGGCAATTAAGCAAATTTCAAGTCAAATCAAGAATGTTATAGAATCTTAAAAAAGCAGAATGTACATCATTATTCAGTTACTTAAAAAGGCCTGGCATTTTGAGTTAATGTGATTGGTAAAAGAATGAAAGTAGAATAAAGTTGACTAATAATCAAACATCCAAAAAGATGACTAATAATCAAACATCCAAATGAAATTAATATAATTTTTGCTGCCAAAGAAAGCCCATCCTACATTTGTGACTACATTAAAAACATATTAGAGAAATTCTTAGGCTGTTCCTATAACTTGGAACAGAAGCTAATCGGTTTGCAATTCCAGAGAAAGAAAAACTTAAGATCACAAACCTCTCAAATAAAAATGTATCTAAACATACATAAACAACAGTAAATGAGTATATTTTTTAGCACAAATCTTATGCTGTCTTCCAGTTTGATATATACCAATGTTAATGGTGCCTGCAGATGTTCAACTACTACATTGTGTTATAGAGACAATACCAATATGGTGGTATTATTAAGTTAAAAAAAAAGCTTGAATTAAAAGAGCCAACCATGCAGATTCTATTCTCCTGATGGCTAATGGAGAGTAATCCTGCTAGTGTATTCTCCATATCCTTGGAAAAAGTCCATTGTTTGCAAAGCAACCAAGCTGACCAACTCCGCAATGTAGAAAAAACTTCATAATTATAAACAGTTCAAACACATACAATAAAAACATAGTAGTTATTAAAACATATAAGAATGCTTGAAGGCTTTAGAATATAGAATGAAGCCAAAAATTAGAGTTGAACAAAAAGGACAAAGCTGACAAATTTGGCAAATATAAATCAAAGGCCAAATTTGACACATCCCATATCGGATTACATTGTCCTGTGGCAATAGAAAAGAGAGGAATCCCAATATTATAATGGCCAGAGTACTGAATACCCATTGATTTACCTCTAACCTTCAAACCAGTTTAACACCATTCATACACGGACTGGCAGAAAGCATGATGATAGAACCACATAGGGTCTGCAGAAGGGAAGGTTCTCAAGAGCCTTGCCATGATGACACCAACAGGAATTTCCTGGAATTACAACATTCAGTACACCATGTATATTTGCAACAAAATTTTCCCGCTTTAGTGATTTTATAAAAGCAAAAAACTAACTTCAATATACCTGT
The DNA here is from genome assembly GCA_024721245.1 of Mitragyna speciosa. Classification (NCBI taxonomy): domain Eukaryota; kingdom Viridiplantae; phylum Streptophyta; class Magnoliopsida; order Gentianales; family Rubiaceae; genus Mitragyna; species Mitragyna speciosa. The sequence continues at coordinate 27,461,950 of CM045557.1, forward strand.
TGAAAAGTTGTATACTTTGCAATTTTTGACCATAATATCACACGACAGACTAATAAGAATTTGGCAGCTGTTATCTATCCATGACATTAATTAATCATAAATTCAGCTAACAACAATCAATTCCAGTTCTACTATTCAACTATTTCTATAAGATTCCTTACAAATATTGCCATACTAAACCATCCTAGACCTTAATATTGACAAGTAAGAGTTCTTTCTTCAACAAATACTTTTTCCAATTTATTTTCTTTTTTACAAAAATAAACCAAAGGCAATATTGCTATCTCCTTAACAATTTAAATCACAACCGAGTAAATATATAAATTTGTCAACTTTAATAAATACCCATGAATTATGCATTTTCCATTGAAAAAAAAGGAAAAACTAATATTGTTTCTCTTGGTCCTAGAATCTGAAGAAGGAGAAGAGCCACTACTTTCTCCACTTAACAAATCCAAGGTCCATTTGGCGTTCAAATTTGGCTGCAGGTACTCCTGCTTGTCCAACACCCCATTTGTAACCGAGGCACCCACCTGCCAACTATGATTCACTGACGTTTTATTTTTTTTCCAGCAAGACTAACATGGCAAACTGCCTGATAACACCACCAAAAAAAGGTAACAAAGATGTTGAGAAATAATAAAAAGCACCAAATCTCAAAGATCTAAAGTAAATAATAGGCCAAATTATGAAAAGCTGATATATTGTTGTGTGACAAACCTTGAAGAATGGGACCAAAGGAAGCTCCTTACACACTGCAACAAACACACCAACAAATATAAGAGCAGTCAAATGGCAAGAGAATAAAAACCTAAATCAAATAAGCAGGACCACAGGAAATTAAAAATGAAATTTGCAATCAAAAAAATATGATGAAAACCAAAGGCACCGCACATTTATAACAGTCAAGGCCATAAAGTCCTAGAAAAAAGAAAAGAAAGCTACAAAGAAAAAAATATATATGCATAAAGGTACAAAGATGAAAGATCTAAGGCGAAAATTTGATATTATTGGAAGGAAGCAATTTAGACACCGTGTTTGCATTTAGGTCGTGCAGTGATGTTGAGCAGACAACTGCAAAATTTTAGGACGAAAGGTTAAAAAAAAATCTTGTTGAAATCTGTATAGTAGGTATGATCCAAAGGCCAAGGTGAATTGAAAGTACAACTATAAAAGATAGGTTGGAAAAAATATCACCTAAAAAGCCTGAAAAAGTATGGCTCTCTAATGTTGAGAACAAAACTGCAAATTTTGGGACGAAGGCTCACAAAAAAAAAAATCTTAATCTGGATATAGCTACTGTGTCCTTTGTTACGGTATATCTGCTGTGTCCTTTTATGGGGTAAACGTCGCTGAGGATGCTTTGTTGGTGAACATTAAACGAATCCTCACAATCTGTTCTTTCAACTTCCTAGCAATCCTCGCCTCCTCTTGTCAAGCTTTCAAACTGGGGTCATCAGCAAACGCAGCTCGCTCCCTTTCTTCAAGATCAGACATCATTTTTCGTCGCTTAGTATCCTGTTGGGATTGCCGTTGAAGCTTTTCTTTTCTTATGCGAATCAAATCATCAAATAATTTCCTTGCTTGTTCATCTTTGAGAATCTCATAAGACATCTTAAGCTTCTGGAAATTGGCGTAAACATTTGGATCATCGTCTTTTATCCAGATGTAACTCCAATGCCTTCAATCTATATGCCTTAGAAATTTGTTTCTCATTGAGTTTAAAACCTTCTTCACCCGACGGCAAACCCAATACTACATAATGATCTACCTCAATATTCAATTTTTTTTAAAAATGTAGGATTACTCCAATTCAAACCCAAACCCAGAAACACAATTCAGTAATGTGAAAAAAACACACTAACCGTTAACAATGATCAAACACTCATTGATGTTTGTTCTCACCATCCCAATCCTTCAGCTCACTCTTAGAATCTCAAAGCACGCAGGCAAAAAATAAAAAGGCAGATATCTAGGCAGACATAGTTCTAATTTACTAATTTATCAGCCAAAATTAATGAGAGTTAACCCCAAGAAATAAAAACCTAAAAGAGAAATTAATCCTCCCTTTAACATATAGAATAAAGTAATACACTCAAACAAGCAAAGAACATATTATTTTGGGGGACAAAAACTGAAATATTTAGGGTTTAAAACAATATGACACCAAATATTTACCTTCTTTAGCTGTCAAACGATCGAAAGATTGATGGAGCTACCGGTCTCTGGTCGAACTCTATCGTTGATTTTGGTCTATGGAGAGAATACAGGCTTTGATTCAAGAATACCCAGAAGTAGCTCTTGTACCGCAGTGGAGCGAGCCCGACAATTTTTGCTGAAATAATCGAAAACTGGCGAGAGAGAGAGAGAGAGAGAGAGAGAGAGAGAGAGAGAGAGAGAGATTGGTTGGAAAAAATCACCAAAAAGCCTGAGAAAGTCTGCTTCCCTGTGTGGCATCGGCTGCACCGAAGACGCAAAAGCAAACCCGAGCGAAAACGGGTTAAAAGAATGGAGCCAAAAAGAGGAATGTGTAGAATTACAAGAAGATACAAAGACCAAGAAACACTTGTATGGGGAAGACAATCAGTGCTGGGGCAAAGAAGTACTTTGACGGCAGCTGAACGACAGCGGGCAAACAAAGCTATTGCCCAACTGGCCGCGTGGAAACCCACGATAACTGGAGGCTTACTTTGCAGGGACACCATTAAATGACAAAGAAACCTCTTAACAGTGTGATACTGTTGGCATAGGTAGTTGTTTGTTTAAGGGTCTAACAGTAATTTGAGCGCAAAAGCAAGGGTCTAATAGTAATTAGGGCAAAAGGTAGAACACAGCTGTAGGCGAAAATGAATGTACGATAAAATCCCCCAACAGTGTTAAACTGTTCATAACAGGGGGTTTTGTTGTGAAGGGCACAACTGTCTTCCCAGCCTTCACTCCTATCGCCAAAAAAAAGTAACAACCAATCAAAGAGAGACACGTGGACGGCTGTGGTGTCTGCGTTTGACTCCTATTTAGTAATAAGTATAGGTAGATAGATATCTAGCATCAACGACAATACTTGACTTGAGCACAGTCCGGTCTTTCCACCCACTGCATCCTGCTTCAGCAAAGTAACTGTTCCCATCAACATTTTGGTCACAAATTTTTTTCTGTTTTAATCACATATCCCTGACTTCCATTCTTGTTGTTCATTATTGCAGGTCATATCACTAAGCCTCTGTTACTTCCAAGCCCTGCTACTCCTTGAAGGTAAATTTCCATATTTTCAGTCCTTCCTGGTTGCTTAATTGTAAAGTGCAAAAACTCTCTCATTGAACAGGATAGCTATGTATTCTTCATCACCGCCTCGCCATCACCCATTCTTTCTAAATCCTCTCCAACTCCACCGCAGTTTTCAGACTGAAACTTTCTTTTTCGGGTTTGTGTTTCATTCAAGGCAAATCCACCCTTGGGTTTGTGTTTCTAAATCTCACCGTAGCCTCTTTTGTTGTCACCAACTTTGCCCCATACTTCTTCGGCTTTCTTGTGCTAGGGCAAATGGGCAGCTGAAATTCGAGACCCTTCAAGCTTACTCCACATTCGTGCAACATATGCATCTGATAAATCCCATTAGATTTCTATATTGCAAATATCAAATCCAGTGGAAATCTCACCGCAGCCTCTTTTGTTGTCGCCAACTTTGCCTATAAATTCGTCTTCATCTTTCTTGTTCTGGGGCAAATGGGCAGCTGAAATTCGAGACCCTTCAAGCTTACTTCTTATTCGTGCAACATATGCCTCTGATAACTCCCATTAGATTTCTATATTACAAATATCAAATCCAGATGAAATCTCACCGCAGCTTTTTTGTTGTCGTCAACTTTGCCTATAAACTCTTCTTCATCTTCTTGTTCTGGGGCAAATGGGCAGCTGAAATTCGAGACCCTTCAAGCTTACTTCTTATTCGTGCAACATATGCCTCTGATAACTCCCATTAGATTTCTATATTACAAATATCAAATCCAGATGAAATCTCACCGCAGCTTTTTTGTTGTCGTCAACTTTGCCTATAAACTCTTCTTCATCTTTCTTGTTCATGCAAGTGCAACTCTTCTTCACTGTAGCCTGCAACTCTCCTTCCTTTTTTTTTTTTTCTTTTTTGTTTGGGTAGCTTTATCTCTTTGGGTCGGCAAGAACCCTAGTATCGCTGTTGACTGACTGACCATTCACTATCACAAGCCTCTGATACATGTAGTTGGAAGCAACCTAACTTAGGGTTGTGTGCTCAAATTACTATAACATGTCTCATACTACTATAATACTATCGCTTTTATAGAATTTACTGATACTAAAGATTTTTTTATGAGTGATTATTTGAAGCTTTGATTAACCAGGTAAATCTTTAGCAGCCCATATAGCTAGCTTTTGTGGTGCCAAAAAAAATCTGGTTTCTTGCTTTGACTTGGCTAACTCAATAATATAATGAATCGATTATTAGACCTCTTGGGTTAAGTCATTATATTCATGATGAAATTGCTGTCGCTAACGTTACTTGTATAAAAAATGCCAACATATAATTTTAGAGGGTGCCCACTTGCAACTATATACAGGTTTACTGGTTTTTTATGAGTGCTTATTTGAAGCTCTGTTTAACCAGTCGATTTATGGCAGCACATATAGCTAGCACTTGTGGTGCAACAAATATTTGGTCTATTGATCTTATTATTAAACTTTTAGGGTGATCATGAAGCTTGATTGTTGATTTCGTGTAGAATGGATGATCGAGGCCTGCCTGAGCAACGTCCTGGCGATCTCATTGCCATTCAATACCACAAACCAAAGCCCTACGGACGGGGATCAGTAATGAGGATAAAATACGTAAGGATCAGCAGGTTCAACAATTATCGAGAACTGGAGTTATACCTGTTCGCAAGATGTGGCGGAGGCTATCGTATCTATCCAGGAGGCGCTGACTTTCCGGTCATAACTTACACAAAGTATAGTGATCCGTACAATGACATGAACAACGTCGAGCGTGAGCTGAGGACTGAAGCATGGGATGGCTTTGCTGCATCTGTCTACCATATTCTCATCAGGAGGGTCGAGGCTTAAAAGTGCAACTGTATCTCATGCAGGAGAAATAAAGAGTAATGGTCAGTGCATTCAGTGTTTATGATTAGACGATGATTTACGGGTACTTTCTTAATCAATCATCTCCCAGAACTTGGATCTAGTTTTCCAGCTACTCGAATTATTGAAATATTATCTGTATAATATGAAATTCAGATTTCAATACTTGCGCTGAAAACTTGGCTCTATATGAAGTTATATCTCGCTTGGAGAACATTGAATAAAATTTTTATTTGTGGTCCATCATTATTAGCATTAGTATCAAGTACTACTTTTGTCAAAACTTTGAACTTGATGTTAACTGAAAAGCTTTCCCTTTTTCTTTGCTTTGGGTGAACGCCCACTAGTCCCGTGGCCATTTTGTTTGAAAATATAATTGATTAGTAACCTGTGTACGTTAAGGAAAATCGTGACGTTAAATTTGGTAATAAACTGTATTTTTTTTACAAAAATAATAAAATTCGTTGATAACTTGTTACTTTTATCATGAAACTTACCATTTTTGTCATATTATCTAATTATGCATTATTGTAGAACATTCCTACTCATAATTGAACCTATGTTTGAATCCAAGCTTTTTGAATATTACTGTCTATATTTAGTATTGTCTATGTTGACAAAAATATTACTACACAATCCTGTACAAAGTTAAAGCTAGAATAGCACGTGCAGTGCGTATTAAAAGTAGAAATCAATAAATTGGACGACGGTGTTAGGTATTCAACACTAGTATACTTATGAATTCTAGGGATGCTAATTATGTTGGGTTACTATGATAATTCTGTTTCTTATCTCACTTTTATTAGATAATCCTATAATATCTTTCCCGAAACGAGAAAATATGGACTAGCTAAAAGGAACTTAGTCACAGATTCTTCCACTTGTTCATAAGATAATTTAACTCCTTTCTTAAAATGAAAATAATATATACTAATTTTAGCTGGATCTATACCATAGATTCCTCCTTTTATTGAGTGAAAACAAATTTTAGTCCCACTATATCTTTTGTTTATTAATTTCATTATTAGCCTTGTCGAAGAATATCTTAAATGCTGTATGATAATTTCGACTCTGTAACCGTACAAGACACTATGGATACACTATGTATGTACCTTGAACAAGGGTTATTGATTAGCTATAGCTATGGTCCTAGCAAAATCAACTTATGGTTTATTGAGGGTGGAAAATAATGTAGTTTGCCAGATCTCAATTATTTATGTTCCTTATTTGCCGTTTCTCTATCTGAGCCGCTTGCCGGCTAGAAAATCATTCGAAGTTGCCCGGGTGGTGGAATTGTCAAGCGGGGTCGGTGCTAGTTCGTTGCCCAACTCTCTCTCTCTTCTTCCTTTGGCTCATTTTCAAAATTGCATCGGAACATCTCTTCTTGATTTAGAAGAGAACTACTAGCAACACTTGATAGATCACTTACAATTAATACCTGTCAACCTATAGAATTTATTGACCTATAGAAATATTGAAAAAAAATGAACCTGTGTAAGCTCGGTTGGTTTTAAAAAGCAATGTACTGGAAGAAAAGAAAGGTAGTAAAATACTCTTGACTGTTTGTTTGCAGCAAAAATTTCATCTCTTTTATATCTATTTATTTCTTTCAAGAGTGGACAGTCAAGGTCAGAATCAACAAAGACGTCACCAACCCCCATCATTGACGTCATAATAATCATGTGGAAGGGTTTCCACAATTTTAGCGAAAAATTAATCTCAAAAGAGTTCAGTCATAATTTTAAAATTCAAATTGTTTTAATAGAATTTTAGGATATAATGGAAGCATCAACTCACCACAAACAGTAGTAGTAGTAGTAGTAATAATAGTAATAATAATAATTTGTTACATATATATTGTAGACGACAACAGAGTTGACCCAATTTCCATCTAGGTGGTCATATACTAGACCAGTCGAATACTTCAGCTTTCCCAGTCGACTACTCACCCAATCAAAAGTACCAAACACGAAGGTAAGCTGTCACACCCCGCGCCCGGGTGCAACACGCCGCGTATTAGGCTCACCCAATACGCAAGGCTCGAAAAATTATCAAAGCAATTGTAAATCATAGACATCATAAATATTTGAATATGCCAATTAATATAAAAATCCTCCAATAATAAAATTTAATATCCATAGAAGTAATCAAATTTTCTTAACATAAATAAATAACACTAAACAAGAAATAAACTTACTGTCATTGGCTCCAAGCCAAAACCTACCAACTAATTATTGCTAAAATAAAATTCCTCTTATTGAAGACTAAGCACCCTGCTATCCTATCCCGAACTAATAATACCTGCAAAACAAATAATATAAGTGGGATGAGCAACCACTGTGCTCAGTAAGCAATTCCACGCCTTTCTCACCAGTTTGGGCAGTTACATATATATATATATATATATATATAGTACACTGCATTCATTCTATCACACTACTATCCATAATCGCACAAAACAATAATACATAATATATATCCAAATTGTGGCATATCAAACGAAACATAATCTGCATATACATAAATCATACATAGGTAGGCTCAGATTTATCAATGCAAGGAACCAGTCGGTCTAGATATCTAGCCTAACTTTTCCCCAGTTAGGAGGGTCATAAGCGTGCGTGCATGTCCTGACTACTCACCGTCAGGGAGGTAGACGAGAACTAGTTCTCTCTGGTGTACAAAGAATTATCAGAGCCAAAACATACATGTCATACATTCACACATCACACATACACATGCATATACGTATAAATAATCAAAGTGCCACGATATATGAAGAATTCTCGCACATATTACCTGCCCATTCTGAGTTTCATATTACGAAAATATTCACGAAAGAATAAATATATATACGCAAATAATTTTTCAAAACATGAGAAAGGTTAGGAACCACTTACCTCGGAGTCCAAATCGAAATCCAAAATTAACCACTTTAACTCAGATAATCGTGATCACAGAAATACTCACCACCTAAAAATCAAAATAACACACCATCTTCGTCTTAATAATTATATATATAAAATATTAAAACTTTTAGGCTGCCTACGGATAATTCTAAAACTTCCAAATTAATTCTATAACGTAATATTTTACTTAACTGCTAAATAAGAAAACTAAATAGTAATATATCCATAATTGAATTGGCTTACGAAAAACAATAACTAAATAATTAAATAAAACAACTAATCCAAAATATATTTATTATTATTTTTTTCCTTCTTGGTTTGTAGGCCACAGGGGTGGCCCACCAACATTTGACTCCAATCCCAAACCTGAACGTTGATTCTTCCTTATATTCACTCTTTTGTGGCCCCACTCGGGCCCCACAAATCTCCAAAACTTCATGGAGTCATTGACTACCCTCTAGCTTCCCAAGGGCCCCGGCTTTGTGTTTTTTTTTTTTTTTTTTTTTGTATGGGCTCCACTGCCTACAACCTCCCTTCTTTCGCCAAAATCCAAAGACCTGCAATTTTGGTCTCCATTGAATTACCGAGGATCATGGCGGACTACTACCAAATAACGAGGCCATGGTTCTTTTATTTTATTGTATTATTATTATTTTTTTTCCAGCAGCGTTGCTGGCTTCTCTCTCTCTCTCTCAAACTATCAACCCAGACATCAGATCTACAAAATAACTGATCTCCTCCTCACATAATTTACTATCTCAAATCATAATATCCCTCAATAATTCCAAAAATTAAAAATCCTAAATTTCTTAATAGGACATTAATTCCTTTAAAACCCCAATATTCTAATTTCTCACAAACCCATCTGATTTAACCATTGAATTTAGACATCATTAAAATTCAAACTCAAAAATTCAACTAACCTTGCCTGTTGTAGGGATCAAATGAGTAGTATGTTGTTCCTGGCTCCGCAAACTCTTTATTTCCTGCTTGTTCTTGCCCTTGGAAGAAAACAGAAGTGGGTTTAGAAATAAAGAACGTCGTTTAATAGACTTTTATAAAAAGAAAATGACTATTCTATTTAATAATATTGTATTCTTTTTTTTTATAACAATAAAGCCCCTCACTTCTTTAAAACTTCATCTAATCTCAAAATATATTTTTTACACTTGATCATTAGCCCATAAATTTAGGGCACGGGTATTTCATAAGCCCTCTGGCCCTTATTAACTATTTCCTCTAATTAGCAGCCATAATCGTTGAAAACCTTATTAAGGTCTCTTTGGATGTAATGTAATAAAAAAAAAAAAAAAAAAAACGTTAGAAGTCCTCTCCCGGACCCCTGCCAGCTGCCATCACAACTTTGTAAAATTCCATCATCTTCCCCTAATTATTCATTCCTCTTCAATTATTTAGACTAATAACGTTTACAAGCTGCAAGATCGTACGGCATTGCATATTTGATTTTATCTAGTCATTTTTATTTTAGCTTAATTAGAAGGTTCAATATCGAATTTAAAATTGGTCTAGGATTTACACCCGCTAATAAGTACACAATCAAGATTGAAATAATCAATAATCTTGGAACTATATGCAATTTTTTATTTTACCATGTTTCAAGTTAGTTATAATATTACAAGTTCTTGTGAGTTAGTATTACATTTTTTATAGTCACTAGTAGTAATGAAGACAAACAATGCGTAACCTACGTGTAATTGACTGTTATCCACGGAACCACCAAACAATTCTAGAATCAAAGTTCAGAGCAAACTTAGGTAAAACACGTGCTAATCGGCAAACCTGGGACGCTTTTGTATGGTCATGAGTTAAAACCACAAACGAAAAGGATGAAACTTTGCTATTGTTTGTGTAGTCAAATGTCAATTTCACTCCCAAGGTTATACGGGCAACCAATTTGGTGGGTTCCAGCTGCCTGTTGTCCTGTGCGACACATAAATTTGTCTCCACTAATATTGCAATTCTGCATTCTGCCTTGCGAAAATTCCGCTAATATTTCGTGGAATTTCTACTCCAGAAATCCTAGGGGCTTTTTGTTTTTGGGGCTGTGAATGAGTCTAAACTTCCTTAACTAAAACAAAAGGTACATCTGCAACATAATGGTCCCGGCATCACAAAATACGAAGGAAGTATAGCGAAAATGGGAACAGGTCCATTATGATTGCAGGAGATTGCTCACTGGCCAAAATTATGAACAGCAAAATTACAAGTACGAGAAATTTTAACAAAATGCCAACTTGGATAAATATACAAAAAAACTTTGTACAATAGGGACTAGTGTTTTAACATTTCAATTGGGCTTCAATTTTCCAGTAACGGATTGCCAGGAATTTACTGCATCTCCTTCAAAAATATCATTGTCAATTTGCAACTGATGTGCAAGTATCACTGCATTAACTGCTGAAAGAGTTTCCCCAAATAATGGGTCAGTATTTTCACTTGTTTGACATTCGGGAAATCAAAACAAAGTATGTGGTGCTAACAGAGAGGCGCTACGACACAAGGCTAGGTGTTCAATCTTTTTTTTTTTTTTAATTTTTTTAACCTAGGTAGAATTTCTTTGACCAGTAAAGGGGAATACTCTGAATTTGGTGAAGAAATCCGCCAGTAAATGATCTTCCGATACTTTGAGAGAGCAAGAATATCTTGGTAATCTTTCAAAATGGGGTGAATTACGTACCTTTAATATGGATAAGAAGACTGGTCGATGGTTTATGCTTGCCAATCGCAAGAAGCAGGAGGAGCACACCATTGGGTAAAAACTATTGGACCACATGATTTAATCACGACAATATTTGGGTAATAAATGATACCGCTTTGATAATATTTAGTTTATTATTGTCAGACAGTAAAAATCTGCTCGGTTTCAGTTGGAGTTATATAATTTAAAATTTTGATAGCGAAGTGGGCATTTTGGCTACTCCAGGGCCGTGTGAATTAATCCCATGTGGATCCTAGCCACGCTTTAAATAAATTAAAGCTTCAGATACCTCGGGAGGAGAAGTCGGCAGGCAAGACATAACAAACATACTAAAAAGCAAGAAGATTCTTTCAAAAAAAAAAAGGCAAGAAGATTCCGTGGAAATAGAAAGGTCAACTTTTCTTCTTTGTAAGAAATGGAAAATTAAGACCATCTTTCTTCTTTCTTTAAGCTGGGAAGTGCCAACTTGCCCTTTAACTTTTTGGCCTTTGTTACTGGTGACAGTCAATGCAATCTTAATATGGTCAGGGAAAATTGGATCCATCAAAGATCTTTCCTTCCTTACCCTCATATAGGACTTAGTTTGCATTCTCAATTTATATCATAGCTAGTTGAGAATGCTCATCCTTCCTCACCATCTCCTCCTCATGAAAGATTCTTTTCTCCTTCACTTCCGCGGCTATTGGAGTATTAATCCACTACTTGGTTTTTTTCTCACCTATTCTTGTACCTAATTGAAAGTCGCTTTAAAGTTTATGACTAAGATAATGTCTCGTCTCTAGGACTAGCTTGCAGCCGCGGTTCTTCTTCCATTTCTGCCAGCCTCAGGCCACATTTTAAGCAAACGCTAGTAACCTTTTGAACCTCGAAACTTCTCTTTGGGATACATGTCAACAACAAAGGAAAATGTACATTTCTTAAGATAATGCCAACAACAAAGTAAAATGTACAATACCTAAGATAATATCTCCCCTCTTAGGACTAGCATGCAGCTGGAGGGAGTCCAAGGACCGTCACATCTTTTCAAGATTTCGGCAAAAGATCACGAAATAGTCGGATTAAACTGAAAGATTCTTTCGCTATTGCAATTATATAGATGGTAATGCCTTGTCCTTTGGCATGAAAACAAAGATTAGTAAATGCTTTTACTATGGTGTTCTGAACATATTATCATATTAACATGTTCTAAAAATAAATCGAACATGAAAAGTTTTAATCCCTCTCCCTAGTTATTTTTCCTTAATCTGACTTTTAGTGAGGATGTGTGATCGCATGTTTAGATAATGTGATTTTTGGGAACATTTGCGAATCTGACCCTTTAGCTTAATCTAACCCTTAATGATGATGCGATTTTATGTACATTTGCGACCCTTTAATTTAAAATATGAACACGAAATTTGTACAAAGTTACTTTAATTTCTTTTTTTTTTTTCCGAAAATAATAATCAACCCCTTGAATGCAATGGTCTTCTTACGTCGATTGGGTTTAACGGGACCTGTGGAGTTCAGGATTGATTGTGTCTAGCAAATAAGAGCAGGATTTACCATTCATCCCTGACATTCAGGAAATCTACCTCAAATCTATCGCACAATTTGTGGTGGGGGGAAGGATTCTGGCTCAAACAGGACAAAAATAGAAACAAACAAGGCACGTGCAATTTGTGAGGCACTTTCTTTCTTCAACTATCCATTTCAGGTGACTTCATATTATCTTTGCAAAATGCAAAGCTTGGCCACGGACTTGGGCTCACAATTTTTCCTCTTTCCATTTCTTACAAGTTGAACATGGTATAATTGTCTAATATTTTGATGTAATTGTACAGTATCATAGTATAATTATTTTTCACAGGAAATGACATCGTTTTTTGAGATTCATTCTGGACCTTAGTGGTTCAATTTCGTTTATCCATTTTTTTATCCTTTTGATCTAAGCCCCAATCTTGTGCCAAAAAACACTTGCGAGGCTCCATAGGCCACACTTAATTCGCGAGTGTGGGTAGAGTGTACCCGCTACTCATCCCCAATTCTGTTACACTGGGAGTATATATTTGTACTTGGTGGGGTACATGCAATTTATGGAAACATAAAACAATTATTTATAATGTCTTTGTCGATATTATATTAATCAATCTAATGAAAACTTAACTACTGGCATTAATTAAATTACCCCTTGAATTATTGGGTATTAATTAAAGAACATCAAGGTGGAAAGGAAGGTGTTAACTAAATTGTGGTCAAATATTCGATACGACTGGAAGGAATTAATTGTAGTTTGGCTTCTTTGTTTGCAAGAGCAGTCTTCCAACCTTTCATCATATACCAAAGACGCCGTCCTCGCATACGAAACTGAAATAGATTTTTTGACCTAGCCAGCACATGAAGCTGAAATAGATGGTTTCTAAACTATATATACCGAACTCCAGTTTTGGTAATGTTTATTTGATGATCGTCAAACAGTAAAAATATGCTGTTTCAGTTGGAGGTGTAGGATTCGGCAAATCTTGACGGCATTCCAAAACATCTGAATCCATGTAAATTTAGTTAATTTACTACACACGTTCTAGAAATAAAAGGGAAATTTACATAATGTAAAATTGTCTATTTAATTTGATTATATATAATAGTTTGAAATTTTAATTGATAAGTGAATATTCTGGCCTCCCATTTCCAATAAATTAAAGCTCCAAATGTCTTATATCAAATGGTGATTATGATAGTAGAATTTTTTATTAGGTGGATGGATATCAAATAAAAAACTCAACTAAAGAGCAAGATTCAGACATAGAAAGTTCCACTTTTCTTCTTGCTAGAATTCGAAAATTAAGTTCAGCTTTCTTCTTTCATTATGCCTAGGAAGTACCAACTTCTCCTTTCTCTTTTTGGCCTTTGTTGCTGGTAACTGCCATTGCCATCACATGGTCGGAGACAATTGGGTGCATTGACGAGATAAAGAATCACTAGTTTGAGCTTAAAATATATATATATATATATATTTCCTAGTTTGCGACAGCAGGAAATCTAGCTTACAAAATAAATGCAAGGAATGCAGATTAGAGTGCTTATGGTGGATCATGATATCCCACTGAGTGCTGACTCTAAAATATTACGAGTACAATTCTTCGTTATCATGCCTGAACAGCCGGCATTTCATTGGCTTATTCTATGTTCCAATGAGAATGCGCTGGTTAAATAAAGCTAACCACCAGAATCGGTTCTCATCCGTTGAAAAGCACATTAGAGCTGTGAATCTAAAGCGTAGATAGACAACGAGAAGAAATATAAATTCAACTTTATGGGGACTATATTTTCATTTAGCAAATCAAAGAAAAAGCTTTTTTTCTTTTTCTAATTATTTTTTAGGAGAGATATAACGTGCAAATTTTTTAAAGCTACACCAACTACATTAAAAAGTAGCATAGTGTCCAGTTTAGGGGAGACTGGAGAAAAAAACAAAACAAAATCTGTTTCTTGTCCCTTCAAGAATTAAAGTCATTCAGCAAACAAGTCTTATGACTTAAAACTAAAAGAACACTGTCAAAGAATTCCACGTGTGTCACTTTCAAAAGAAATATATATGTATAAATAACAGACCACTTGCGGGAGAGGAGAAGATTCGGTTTTCAGAGGTAGCACCAAAACGATGCATGGGTACACGACTCCCGAAATATAAACCTTGAGTCGGCTCGGTCAAGTCTCCAGTCCTTGCTCTCTGCCTTCGCCTTTGTAATGACTTAAAACTAAAAGAACTAATAATAGACGGTGAGATTGAAACAATAAGGTAAAAATTAATTTTAAAAAATAATATTATTTCTTATAAAAAATAATTATACTATAGTTTTAGAGGATTACACAAAAATATTACACAGTCACACTACTACGTTCAACTTGCGAATGATAAAAAAGTAAAAATTGTGAAGTCCAGAATCCCTTCGGGTGATCACAAATACTTCTGCCACTATATATACGTTAGCATCGCCTCACCGAATGATCACTTTCTACTCCCAAGTCTCTCTCTGCCTTAAGCCTCATCCCAGTAATCTTTCCCCATGAACATTTCCTTACAAATTCTTGACACTCTCCTTTAATCATATCCCTGACTTCCTTCCATTCTTGTTGTTCATTGCAGGACAGATCAGAACGTCTCTATTATTTCCAGGCCCTGCCACTTCTTGAAGGTAAGTTTCCATTGCTTTCTCTCCATATTATCTGAATTTAGTTAAATTCTTCATTCCTTTCATCAGTGGTAGCTCTTCTTTTTCCTGCTTGTTGTCTGGCAAAAAGGCAAAAATGCAAAAACGCTCTCTCATCGAGCAGCAAAGCCATGTATTCTTCATCACTTCATCATCACCACCTCGCAATCACCCGTTCTTTCTCAATCCTCTCCAGCTCCACTGCAGTTTTTCTTCAATCTCCGCCTACCTTAGGCCACAATAACCAAACACTCATGAATCAAATGTTAAAGAAAAAAAAAAAAGACCCCTTTTATCGAACAGTATAGCTATTTTGGTAGAGAGGCAATCAAAAAAGAGCAGCAATATAATTAGTAGAACTCATCAACACCCATTCTTCCTCAATGTCTCGAACTCCGCCGTGGTTTTTCTTCCGTCTCCGGCAACCTTAACTTCCATCCTCATAAGTACTCATCCTTCCTCACCATCTCCTCCTCATCAAAGATTCTTCCTCCTTAACTTCCGTGGCCTGTTGGAGTATTCAGCCACTAAGTCTTGGTTCTTATCCATTCTTAAGCCTCATCGAAGGTCTCTTGAAAATTGAAGGTTCTTGATGACCGGGGATGACAAAAAGATCCCGTGATCTGTCAGATTCTCGTTCGAAAATTTTTCATCTTTCTTGTTAGCCCCTAGCGCAACTCTTCTTCGCTGGTAGCTTTTTTGGTGTCGCCACGGATTCTTCCGCTAGAAATTCACTTCACTGTCCCTCATATTTTCTGGCAGCAGCAAAATAGGACACGGAAGCTGTTTCCATTTTGGGTAGCTCTATCTCTTTGGCTTTACAGGACCCAATCGGTCTACATGTACTTGGAAGGCACTATTTGTGCTCAAATTACTATACACCATGTCTCACACTCCTATCCCTTTTTATAAATTTACTGATACTTGGTGTTTTTAGAAGTACTCATATGAAGTTTTGTTTAACCAGGTCGAACTTTAACAGCCCATTTAGCTAGTTTTTGTGGTGTCAAAATATATTTGGTTTCTTGACATTTTACTGGCTAACTCAGCAATGTAATGAATCAATTATTAAACTTTTTTGGTGATCATGATCCTTGAATGTTGATTTCGTGTAAGATGGGTGATCGAATCCTGCCTGAGCAACGCCCTGGGGATCTCATTACCATTCAATATCAAAAACCAAAGCCCTACAAACGTGGATCAGTAATGAGGATAAAAATATACAAGGATTAGCAGGTTCAACAATTATGGAGAACTGGAGTTATATCTGTTCGAAAAATGTGGTGGAGGCCATCGTATCTATCCAGGAGGGGCTGACTATCCGGTCATAACATATACCAAGTATAATGATCCATACAATGATGTGAATAACGTGGAGCGCGAGCTGAGGACCGAAGCGTGGGATGACTTTGCTGCCTCTGTCTATCATATTCTCATCAGAAGGGTCGAGGCTTAAAAGTTCCAGCAGTATCTCATGCAGGTGAAATAAAGGCAGATGATCAGTGAATTCAGTATTAATGATCAGACAATGATTTTCAAGTACTATCTTAATCAATCATTTCCCAGACCTTGGATCTCGTTTTCTAGCTATTTGCCTTATTAAAGTACTGTGTCTGTAATAAATGCGGTTTCTTGCTCTGAAAAGCTGGCACTTTACGAAATTATATATATTTGGCCTGGAGTACGTTGGATAAAATTTGGTTTGTGGCCTATCATTATTGGTACTAATACTAAATACTACTTTACCAAAACTCTGAAATTTGCTGTTAACTGAAAAGCTTTCCTTTTTCCTATGCTTTGAATGAACGCCCTTTGAAGGATCAAGTAGTCCAGGTCCAGCTGCTTGTCCCTTGTGGCCATATGATTTTAAATATATTTGATTTAACATTACTAAGAAAATCGTGACTTTAAATTAGCTGATAAAGAATAAATCCTTTTTTTTTTAATTTTATGATGAAACATACCATTTTTATCGCATTTTCTGACTCTGCATTATCATGTTACATTCCTACTTAGAAAAATGAACCCTTGTTTGATCCAAACTTTTCTAATATCACTATGTTTATTAAGTCATGAGTAGAAAGAAGAGAGGGCATGCACTGAAGAGACTCAAGATGCACTCAAAAGTAGACAATAAAGTAGAAAACTATAAAGTGCATGCCCTCTCTGACTTACTGTCTAATGACAATAAAAAAAATGTTCTGGCGGTCTAATGACGTGGGATAAACTTGCTTCGAAACTTTGTGGGTTTGACTGAAAGATTGGCTTCTGACTTTCACGTTCAAATCTGCCTATAATTTAGGATATCTATTTTTGACAACTACTCAGTCATGATTTGACAAACAATAGTAAATCGCTTTTCAATCCAATTCCTCTTTTATTTGTTTGGTGAAAAATGATCTTAATTCCTCGATCTCTTTCCCGAATTGATACTATTATTTTTAGGGAATTGACTTCTGGGCCACGGCAAGGTTTGTTACATCAACGGATCCTGAATGATGTACCTCTCGTAGGGTTTATATGATAATATTCGTAATCATCGATACATACATACATACATACATACAAATGTATATGTATGTAGGTATGTATATTTTTTAGCTAGGAAGAAACCAGTCTATAGTAAGTTGGGTGGAACTCAGTAAGGCAGTCTTGATACTTTTTACTAACCTATATGATTAAACATAGCCATTGTCAAGGTTTATATGATATATTGAACTATTTACCAAACTTTGAATTTCATCAGAAGTGAACTTGAAGACCTTCTTTTTCCCCTTTTTCTTTTCTTTGTCTTTCTTGGCTTCAAGTCAATATTGTTTGAAAATTACTAGTGTGTGTGTGTGTGTGTCTATATATGTATATATAATTATATTCTTTTCAATTTAGGTTTCCAGATAGCATATCTGATAAGCATATATATATGTGGTGAAACCGTATGGCACGAAAGAAGCACAGAATAAGCGCAAAAAAGAAAAAATGTTAGGTATAACATTGGCACTAGAAATGGTGACGAGACTAATCCTTAGAATAGTAGGTAGTAGAAAAAGAAAACATGACGATAATGATATCAGAATAATAAATCTATGTACTTATTCTGGTAATAACATGATTTGAATTCTAGGGATGCTAGCTATGTTGGCATTGGTACGATATTTTCGTTTCTTCTTTCACGTTCATTAGATATTACTAATATCTTTTCTAAAACCAGAAAATATAGACCAATTGACAGGGTCTTTAGTATTGATTTTTTCTCTTTTAGTTTGGAAACAAGTTTTGATCGTATGAGAATAACTCCTTTCCTAAAATCAAATAATATATACTAAGTTTAACTGGATCTATACCATGGGTTCTTCCTTTAAAAATTTTAGTCCCTCTATCACTTTGGTATATTAATTTCCTGCCTTGTTGAGTAATATCTTGGCTTGAAGACAAGGCCCGTCATAATAAACAACCATCAATCTCAATGTTTAGGCGAAAAATTGTACTACCTTAAATGCTGTCTGATAATTTTGACTCTTTAAACATCAAGACACCGGCCTATACAAATACCGGGACACTCATTATGTATTTTAAGCAAAGTTGTTGTTTAAATTATATAGCTATGTTTCCTCAAAAAAAAAAAAAAATTATATAGCTATGGTCCCAGCAAATCAACTTATGGTTTATTGAATTTGGAATATAGGTTCGCTGGATTAAAAAATTATAACGTCGCATCTCAATTTGTCGTTTTCCCTATTTGATCTTTCTCTCTCTGACCGTTTGACAGCTAGAAAACCATCAGAATTTGCACGGCTGGTTGTATTGTCAAACGTGGGGGTGATTAGATGCCCAATTCTGTCTCTTCATCTTTGGTTGATTTTGAAAAATTCCATAGGGACATTTCTACTTGATTTTACCAGAAAAATACTAAAATCACTTGATAGATCAGTTCTAGTTAATGCCAGTCTACCTAAAAAAAATTATTATGCTACAGAAATATTGAGCAAAATGAACCTATGCAATCCTCTGTAATCAAGTATCAAACCAACGGAGAAAAGCAATGGCTGTCAACTACTTGACTGTTGGCAGCGACTTTCATCTCTGAAGTGATGAGGTGTAAAAAAAAATTACCACCTTGTCCTACATTGTTTTCTATATGATTAGACCAAAGTATTAATTAAAAAAACATCAAATGCCCTAAGAACATCATAAGTGGGCTAATGTTATTGTTGACTACAAGAACTAAAAAATTGGGAGTTTTGTCGAGTAGGTCATGCTTCAAAGCCTATGAGCAGCATGCAAGATATGGCGGTCAACGTGATAGGGTAAAGCTAAAGATGTTTGGTAGATAGAATTTGGTGATAAGCTGTCAGCTTCACAAATCTAGGGAAAAGGTAGCGATCCAATAAATTTACTCAGCAGATAGTAAACTTCAATATGCAATAAAACCGACGTAAGAAGAAGTTCATTGCTTGTATAATTCCACAAGAAAATTTCATGTGGCAAATAAAATGACTCGGTCTCGGTTCATTTTCTTTTGAGTTGTGATGTTGGAAAAGTTTAGTAAATCAAGCCCATTATGTTAGCATGTGGTGTTGGTGGTCACGTGTCTTATTTAGTAAGTTGCGTGTGATTATTCCTTGTGTCAGTACTAAGATTCTGTGATGGGAGTTCAGAGTATAAGGGCTTGTTTCGTTCTTTTTAATATTGTGGTTTTTTTTTTGTTCTTTCTACGTCTGTTTTTGAGAAATTAAAAAAAAAAAATCTTTGGCATAACTATTAATATTTTTATAATTTATTACCCAAATTCTTGTGAGCTTTTTGTTTCCTTTTGAATTTGGGTCCCTCATGTGATGAGCTTTAAAGAAGATGAAAGCGTGAAGACCCCGTCATTGGGAAATACTTACGTGAATTCAAAAGTTTATGAACTCGTAGATTCAACGGCTGAGATTAAGCCACAAGGGTTTAGCGACCCCCTTGAACCCTTGTGGCTTAATCTCAGCCATTACCCATGAACCCGATCCACCTAAATATTTTTCACATCAGATTAGGGGAGACACTAAGATATTTGCCCAGTGTCATCAACGAGAGAGAGAGAGAGAGAGAGAGAGAGAGAGAGAGAGAGAGAGAGAGAGAGCGCATTGGTGAGGCTTTAGGAAACAAAAGTAAAAAGAATTAATGCATTTGTGTGGAAATATTTGAGACACCAAAAAAGTTTGATCCATTTCCCATCTAGGCGGTGAAATAACTGACCAAACAGAATACTTTTGCGTCTCCACTTGCCCAGTCTCTCTCTCTCTCTCACCCAGCCAAAAGCAGCCAACGTGAAGGTGAAGCCATTGGTCTTGAGTAACCATCTCCCCCAGTTGACAGCCAATATCAGCCGTCAGTTGCCGTGCGGTCGATCTCGGTCGCACGACATAAATATTTTAATTTTTTCTTTGAATGTAAATTTGCTGCAATCCAAATTGAGCCGAAACTTAATTTAAAAAAAAAATACATGACCTGATTCGTTATACGTACTCCTCGCGAGGGAAGAAACATCAATCATTAAATTTGTCGGGTGTTGTTACACTTCGGGGACAAAGATGTTATTATTTTATATTATATTCATAATAAAATATACCACTTTTTTGTTTTTTTTTTATAACAGTAGCCTACAATATTTAATTATATTCCACATGAATATGTGAAAAGGGAGAAACATTTGTAGGTGTCACTCACGTGACAATGCGTGGGTAAATCTCCTTTCTTTTTTAACTTTTTTAAATTATTTTTTTTTTTGGCACTATATTCCTGTGAGGGGGCCATTTTGGATTCTCATTCTAATGCACGGTTACGATTTAGTTCTGATGGCAGGTCAAATTCTTGGCAATCTTCTTAAAATGTCTATAGAGATTCAATATAATAATGATAAGAATCCTTAAAGAAGTCCTTTCCCAAACCCCTGCCAACTGCCATCATAACTTTGTCAAATTCCATTGACTTCCCCTAATTATTCCTCTTCAATTATTTATACTAATCTTCAATTGGTTGATCTATACAAGTTTCACTCATATTACAATTGCGTATTTGACTTTATTTTGCCATTTAGGTTAATTAGATGTTTTAATATTGAATTTAAAGTTGTCTAGGATTTGTACCCGCTAATGAGGCTTTAATTTAATAATTAAATAATCAAGATTGAAATAATCAATACTGAGCCCTTAAGAGTTAGAGGTTCTTGGTACTATACGTAGTTGTTTATTTTACCATTTCTGAGTAAGTTATTATATTACAAATTGTAATATATCGGTATTGATTTCACCATTGTGAGTTAGTATTGCCTTTTTTTTTTTCTTTTTTCTTCATAGTCACTAGTAGTAATGAAGACAAAAAATTTGTAGCCTATGTTTAGTTGCCTTTTATCCATAGAAGGCCGAAAGTGGTAAAATAAAAGCCAAAAACTGTGTAAGCAATAAAGCTATCCATTATGAAAAAAGAAATGCAGAAGGAAATTATAAAGAAAGTGAATGCAACATCATCATCAAGTATGATTCCATTCGTGCGGTTGAAGACCCCATTGGTCTGCTTCCTTTTTTTTTTTTTTGGACCGGTCCTCCTCCGAGAGTTAACATCTCATATATCGAAACTCTTAATAGTAAAATTTAATAGTTTTTTATAATATGTAATTTTTAGGAAATATTTAATAAATCTTACTTATTTGAAACCTAATGAAATGGGCGAATCAGAGTTTTTCTAGCTTAATGAGATCGGGTTTGAGCCCATGATGATCTCTAATCGACGGGCCATCCAACAAAGTCCTACAAATGAAAGACTTGGGCCTATCAAGTACTGCTTCAACGCTAATGAAGATCCAAGTTTTTTGGTTTCATGGTTTGTTGACCCAGGATGATTTTGTCACTTTTGTGAAGGCTGGCCCAGGTTTTGACTTTCTTGTTTGTTCTATTTCTCTGACGTTGTTGATACATGAAACTAGAAATGAGATTTTGACTTCTTTTTTTTTTTTTTTTGGGCTGATCAGTTTGGGTTTTTGGGGTGAAGCTAAAAAGGTGAAAAACTATTGTATCTATATTATTAATGAAGTGATATTCTTTATTTCGTATTGCGCTCGAATAAAATTATCTACTAGGACGGTAATGCCAAAGCATACATTTCATACTTTCAGACAGAAAATTTCGTTAACTATTCGTTAATTATTTATCATTTTTTAAATTGTACTTCTACACTGTTTTTGAAAGGGAAAAAAACAGATCATTCTGTTGAATCAATAGATATAGTTTCAAGTACAAACGTAGGAAAATAATCCCACTAAACAAATCTAGAATCGAAGCTGAGATATTAGCTGATGGGCAAACATGTGAACATATTTGCGGTAATCGTGACTTAAAACAGCAATTAGAAAGGGCGAAACTTTGCTATCGTTTGTGTAGTCAGATGTCAATTTCACTCCCATTGTTGAATAGGTTACCATTTTTATGGGTTCTTGTTTCCTTTTGTCCTGTAAGCCGAAAGTCATGTCTCCTACTAATATTACAAGATTCCCTTTTATCTTTTTTTCTTCTTTCCGTGTTCTGATTTGGGAAAATGCCAGAACAATAGTTCGAATTTCTACTCTAGAAATTTTAGTAACTCATTAAAATGGCAACTGGAAGCCTGATAATCTCTGTCTCAGCTAGCCTACTTATGGTGACAAATTGTATTGGATCTAACCTTGGAACAGATTCGGGGCCTGTTCGAACGATTTCTGTCAACTTGTATTGGACTTGGACCCTCGGGTTTAATCCACAGTTGGAAACTAAAGTCCTTCAAACCCAGACCAAGCCCTTAAAATCCTCAATCGATTGCTTGAGTCATGTCTTATACTGATCCATTGTTCAATTAGCTTTTGGACAACCGGCCTAATCTGACTACTTTAAGAACAACCTTTATTAATGAGCCTTCTTCTAGATGGCTGACTATCCAATTTTGATCTAAATTTATTGCAAGAAATTGGAGGAAAAAGGGATTGGCTCCCAAACTTAATGATTAGATGACATCCATCCCCAAAAATTGATCAATTTCAAGCTTTTTAGACGCAAGAATTAATTTGAAGAAGCTTATCTGCAACTCAAAAGAGTCTAATAGATAAAGAGAGAAACACCCCCCCCCCCCCCCCACCAAACAACAAAACAAAAAAAACAAAAACCAAAAAAAAAAAAATCCGACAAAGCACTCTGTCTACCTTCTTTTGTTTTTGCATGGGACGAATGAGGAAACTGTTAAGTTGTTGCACGGAAACAGTACATTCACTACATGCAAATGCAAGTTGCAAAAGAGGAGAGACACGGAGTCCAAATTAATAATACAGATCACTAGGTTCAGAAAAACAATAATACAATTTAAGCCCACTTGTTTCTTATGTCCGTTAAAATTTTCTATGCACTTAAAAAAAAAAAAATTCCAGGTAGATCAGATTATGAGGGAGTAACAGTATATTAATGGCAATTCTTTGGAGTTTTCTTATGAACATTATCCAAAAATGTCGGAAAGGAAAAATATCTGAGAAATATCTTAAAAATTTATTTTACTCACTGATTCTCACTTGCTATTGGATATTTTTTCTTTAATATCCGATACTGGGTGCATGAGTCTAGTAAAAAGAAATGATAAAAAAACGGCTTATAGGAAAATTAGATGGTTGTATTTGCTATGCTTGCCAAATTTACATACATATGTGAAATCTCCTCTCCTCCCAAACTAGATCATAAGAATTTCCCACAAGGGAAAGCCCTTTTTTTTTTTTTGAAGCAACGGAAAGCATAGTTGAAGAAAGGACAAGATAGTAAGTGACATATATTTATCTGGTAAGTTTGTAGTGGGGTGGATCCGTTACATCTCTACTATTAGGATTGGGCGAGACCAAAAAGGAATTATAAACACCTGGATCGAAATGAGGAAAATAGTTGAACTAGTCTCATTTGCCTCGGATTTTGCACTTCCTTGGGCCAAGACGAGGTCCAAATTTGGAGGCTTACGGCCTTACACTATCCTGACTTTCCCCTAAATGTCCTGTTTCCCTAGCTCAAGAAATTAACACCAATCGAGACAAAGAAACACCCCCCCCCCCACCCGGGGGCCCTGGCGGGTGGCAGGCGGCGCGCCCCTAAAAAAAAATCCTCTTCTTTTCTTTTCCTTTCTATCTTTTCAGGGTCCATGCAAACGTAGTCACAAAGTCAGAGAAGAAAATCAAAATTCATTTTCGGTCCATGTTTAAACCTTACATTTTCTTTTAAGTACAACTTAGATCAATGAGTTTCTTGTTACGATATTTATGTTTAAGCTTTCAAAATTTCATTGTTAATTTTCTAAAGAAATTTAAGTTTGAAATAAATGCAAAAGGCCTGCCATTTAATTCCTTTTTGGGATGCTTGTGCACGCAAGCAAAGGCATCCATGAATAGTGATTTTTCGTCCATAGTTCTACGTGAAAAGGGACCTGTGGAATTTTCTATGGCTCCTGAAGTATGTGTGGAGATGCTTCATAGTAGGAGCTAGCATGATCTCTACCTAAACAAAAATTATTGTGGAACATCAAGTTAGGCAAGACAAGCACAATAATAGCAAATCCAACTCAATCAAGTTAAAGAGTAACTTTGTTTTCCAATTATTGAATCAGAAGTCTCACCACTCTGCTGAACCTTTGGTGTTTTCTACGTGGAAATGATTTTGACAGGATTCGATTGACGGTTCTCAAGAATTTAATTTGGAAGGAGGGAAAGTACGCAATTGAGTTTAACAGCATATCGTAGCAGTTAAAAGCAAAAGACCTCTTGCATTTCTTTATTGCAACTTGCAAACATAGACCATAAGAACTGTGTAATATTGTAAATGCAGCTGTTCTGTGCATCTTAATTTTTAATCCTGTGTTGCAACTTGCAAAATAAAGCATCAGATATGTGATAGTGATCCAGACTTCTTGCCTACGAATCTCATCAGGTGATGATAGAATTTAAAATGCAAATTTTCCTTTATTTGTATTGCATTGATGTCTGCATTTCTGAAATCTCAACATAATTTGCCTACATGCGATGTGATATTACAGGATCAGGTGACACACTAAGAGATAGGGATTATGATTTTCTTTGCGATAACTTGCCCACATTTGGTTCTTTTATTTATGACCAAACATTTTTCTGTGCCTTAGTGCTGCAAATCCTCTTATCCCTCTGACTTTTTGACATCTTATTCCACTAGCAAATTGTTCACGTTCTCCGAATTCATTTGCCTCTTCGACGCGTTCATGCAATCAAGTCATAGTATTAGACTATACTTTACTGACACATGATTATTACTAGGTTAAATAATCAGGCTGGTTGAATTTGCTTGGTGACCCTAACTTAGGACATTTACAAGGTAACCCTCCACCAGGATGAACCGTTACAATAGCTGCTGGCTGTCCCGAAAGGGAAAAGATAAGAAAATGTAACGATTTGTGAACATATTGGATTCCAAAATCAGGGCAGCTCAATGTGGTATTATTAATTGGAATCTTTTGTAGTCAAATCATTATACCTAGCTTTGAAATGTGAGTAAGAACTAATGTTAGCTATAACATTGTACACCTGTTTTTAAAGATGATTAGGTGAGCAACAACCAGTACTATTCCCGTCTTCTTCTCCTCTCAATCTCCACGACTATGAACCAAGAACATGTTACACGAGAGCCTTATTTAAATCCTGTTTTCATATTACTCACATGATCGTTTGACGAGTAGCAACGGGACCAACAACGATACATCACTCAAGGAGAAAAAAGAAGAAAAGGACAATGACAATAAAAAATATAAAACAAATATGCAATACTTAAAGTGAAATTAAAGTAATAAAACAAATGAATAACAAGCTCTGGTTACGGAAACAATCTCAGCAACGGTTCATTCCAATTGATCATCGACACATAAGATAACTCATGCATTTATAAATAAATCAGTTATAGCAATTCAGCAACCGCTGTATCACCAATCTATCCTTAATTACCCGGTAGTTAAGAGACGCTCTTAGACTACTTTGCTTGCTAAATAGATAACCCTAGAGATTCGCTCATAGGATTTAATCTAAGTGTAGCCTTAAAACTAGAAAGACCCAATTCTAGTTAACAAACACACATGCGGGTTCATTTAAACTAGATTAGTTATTTCCATGACACAGATTAGACTACTTGTGAGGTAATGAAATTGTGTCATTCGCCACTGATATCAAAACATCCAAATACATACGGACCAGATGTTTTAATTAGCAATAAATCATTCAGACAATTGAATAACTGGCCATATTTATTCAATTAAATCAGAACAATTATAATCAATAGAAAAATAGAAAATAACTAAATACCCATGAACACATGAATTGCAATTTAAACAAATATCGAAAGATCTCACAATTGTTATGAAACCGTGCTTTGATTATTCCGCAACCAGAAAGAAGTTTAGCTACGATCCATGAAGAACACGCAGCCAAAAGTATCCATGACAATTGTGCTTACAAGTCTTGAAAGAAAGAGAGAAGAAAAACTAAAACCCTAAAACTAAACTAAAGACTAGAGAATACTCGAGAATAGTTCTTAACTAAAAACTAGAGATTCATATTGAATATTGCCTCCCTTCATTTATTCCCCTGCAGTCCAAGGAAGTTACGTCTTTCCTTCCGTCTTTCCCGTCTTTGTTTCCTTCTCAATCTCATGCCACATTTGGTGGAAAGGAAAGATTTTCCTTTCCTTCTTTAAATCCAATTCCATTTAATTACCAAATAAGCATAGAGAGGAATTTACTGCTGAAAAGAATCTTCTAAAATTAGGAAACTAATTTTAGTTTCCAATTGCCAATCAAACTCCAATCAACGATACTCCAAATCTCACAAAATCTGCACTTCCAATCTGGATAGGGCGTGGGCGCGCTTTACCGCAGCAAATCTTCTGGAAAATTTCTTTAAAAGATCACTTTCCTCATTTGAATCCTATTTGCAACATAAAAACCAAATAATAATAAAATCTATAATTTAGCATAATAATTGGCTATAATTAAGACAAAATCTCAACAAATAATATGCATAATTAACGCGCTATCATTTTTTTTACTATATTTGTGAATTTTTTAAGCTTAAATAAGGAGTAACTGATTTTTGACTTTTCTAAAATTAGTTTTTATAAAAATTAGAATCTGTTAAAAACAAGCCCTTAGGTAAAAGGCTATGTTTCGTTCTTTGTAAAGTTAGGCTTTGTTTTGTTCTCTGTACATGTTGTTTTTGAGAAATTAAAAAAAATGGTTCCTTTGGCATCTCCATTAATTTTTCTTATAATTTATTATCTAAATTCTTTTTGCCTCTTTGATCTAGGTCATCTTGTGGTAAGCTTTAAAGAAGAGAGCATGAATAACTCATTCAACACTCCACCAGGATCAAATCAGATGTCGATTATCCCACGCACGAGCACTTGGGACTTGGTCTATATACAAAACATGCAAAACCAGATCAGGGGAGACACTAAAATATACGCACAGACCACAAAGCCATCAACCAAATTAAGAAATAGATATATAAATAAATAAATAGAGAGAGCTTTGTTGAGGCTTTAGGCAAATTAAGTATGCCAACAAAAGTAAAAAGAACGCATTTGTGTAGGAAATATTGATAGTTGTCATTGGGAACGACCGTCACAAGTTTCATTTGGAACAAGTTGACGCCTATGATTTGAAGGGGTAAATAGAGGGATGAGATTGATCCCACCGTTGCAATTTGGAATGAAAAAGCAATGTCGTTTTGACATGAAAAGTGATTACACCACACTTTAGTAGATTTACACCATGATTTAGCAAAGTTATACATTTTAACTAATCAATTATGCAGACTATAAATTGTCCGAAATGACAAAGCCTAGCCTGCGAATCCCGGATCCTTATTGTTATTGTTCTACTCCACTCAAACTCGAAGGCAGTAGCAAGGATAATCAAGTACAGTGCCTTCATATAACGGGTAAATGGTGTCATCCTTTTTAAATCACTTTTTGCATGTTTTTCTTTTCCCCTCGCTTTTGAATGTAGATGTAATATTTTGTTAGTTCGGTGCTATGCCACGAATGAAATGTCTCTCTTGACTTTTCAGAACTAGTGTTGAAATCCAACTAGACATGAAGTTAAAATTTATTACATCCTTGACTTCATCTAGGTCTAGTCATGTTATGTTGTGTTTTTTTTTTTTTTTTTTTGGTGTGCTTCTTAATTTATATTTATTTATTTCTTTAATTAGTGAATGGTCATGATATAATAAGAACATAAATTCACTACCAAAACAAAAAAAAAGAAAGAAACAAAATTTAATAGTAAACATTTGAGATGCAAAAGATTGGACCCATTTCCCATCTAGGCGGTCAATCACTTGACCAAACGGTCCAAACCGGAAACTGCAGCTTCCCACTTGCCTAATCTCTCATCAAGCCAAAGGACCAAACCTGAAGGTTATGCCACTGGTCTTTTGTAACCATAGCAGCCAATTGACAGCCAAGAGGTCGATCTCTGTCGCAGGACATAAATATTTTAAATTTTTTTTTATTGTAAATTCGCTGCAATCCAAATTGAGACGAAACAAAAGAATGGCCCAATTTTAAAATACTTGACCTGATTAATTTTATGCCTCGTCAGGGAAGAAACATCAATCATTAAAGTTGCCGGGTGTTATTAAAGTTCGGGAAAAATGATGTAATTATGTTTATTTCCTATAAATATAGGACTATTATTTTCACACAGACTAATAAATTTGCTTAATGTAGTTACTATAATTATTTTTTGTTCATACTTTTCTCAAATACCCTTTATTAATATTAGATCATTTATTCAAAATAAAATGCACATATTACTATATTAATTTTGGAACTTAGATTACTTTGGTTTTTTCGACATGTATTGAATATGGGCATGTTAGTAAATTAATAGCTTTTTAAAAAAGGAAATAGGTCTATAATTTGGGACAAACGCAAAAAGAAAGTGAGCCTATCTTTATGGGACGAAAGGAGTACTATTTTCATACAAAACAAATCCCTTATTTTTATAACAATAGCCTACGATATTTAATTATATTCCACATGAATTTGTGAACAAATCATTCTGTTTAATCAATAGATACATCTTCAAGTGCAGATGTAGGAAAAGAATCCCACCAAACAAATATAGGTTCAAAGTTCAAAGAAACACAGGTAAAACATGTGCTGAGATATTAGGTGATGGGTAAATATGTGAACATTTTTGTGTAATCATAAGTTGAAACCACAATTGGAAAGGATGAAACTTTGCTGTTGTTTGTGTAGTCTATGCCAATTTCACTCCCAGGGTTATATAGGTAACCATTTTGATGGATTTTTGTTTCCTTCTGCCCTGCAAAACATAAATTTGTCTCCCCTTACATTGCCGGATTCCCTTTTATTTTTCTTCTTTCTATGTTCTGGCTTGGGAAAATAGAAATTTTAGGAAGCCCTTAAAATGGCAACCGTAAGCCTATGTTCCCTTTCTCGACTAGCACTTATCGTGACAAACTATATTGGGAGCCAATCTTGAACAGTTTGAGGCCTGTCGGAAGCATTTCTGCCAACTTGCAATGGACTTGGGCCCTCATTTCACACCATCCAAGTAAGAACTACAATTCCTTTAACCCTAGCCCAAGCCACTAAAATCCTTAATTCCTTGCTGTACACATGAGCCATATAGATCCATTCTTCTCTATTAGCTTTTGGACAACCAGCCCAATCCGATGACTTATAGAGTAACCATTTTGCTAATAAGCCTTCTTCTTTTCGGCCGATAATTCACAATTAATCTGAATTTATTGCAAAGAATTGGACGAAAAAGGGATTGATTCCCAGATTTGATGACATCAATTCTTTAAAATTGATTATTTTTAAGCTTTAGATATACAAGAATTAATTCGGAGAATTTAATCACCAACTCAAAAGACTGGATTATAGCATGTAATACAGCTTCAGTAAAAAATTTTGAATTTCTCTGCCAATTTATTTGTGATGGATTTATAAAATTCTTTCCAGAGTTTGTTCCAAGAATCAAGAACCAGGAAGTGTAAACTTTCAACTCATGACATGAGACCCAGTTTTCACTCTGTGGCTATTGGTTTTTTCTTGTTGCTAGCACGAATGCGGTAAAATGTTAATTCCCCTAAAGAACCTCACCCATCATGAGTGCAACTACGTCTGTAAAAAAAGTACTATTACTACCAAGATAATAACAAAAGATATTTTGTCCGAAACAAGAAAGAAATGTGTTCCGATAGATAGAATTATGGAAAAAGAAGAAAAGTTGAGAGCAATGTGATCTTATATGTGGAATCATGGAAAAAGAAGAAAAGTTAACAATGAACGGCACTTTCACAAAGAAAGAAGGGAAAAAAATGTAATTTTAAAATATAACTTAGCCGGTAAACACCATGGATAACTACAAGGTTTCTGTTTGACTCTTAAATTCTCCCGTTCTCCTTTTCATTTGTAATATTTAGACCTGTTTTTAATAAATTTTTTAACTAGGTTTTAGAGTATAGATTAACAATAATATGTATCAATAATATTCTCAATTAAATCTCAAATTAGATTTTAGATTTTTTGTACAACTAAATAATCTCAAATTAGTTGAACCAAGAACTATTGAAAATTTTTTTGGCAATATACGAGGCAAAAGACATTTTGACAAGTTTTTGTCAAAGTGTCTTTAGGATTAAACATGAGAATGACAATTTGCAAAAATTTTATTATATAAATTAAAAATTAGGTAGGTGTTAAATGGCCTAGTAGCTAATCTGATACTTTAGCCCTTGATAAGAAAAAATAGAAGGACGGGCGGAAATTGGCACTAGTGCAGGAAATACTACTATTTTAAGAAGTGTGCATTACGCATTCTCTCCCTAGATGATATACGTTTCCAAACAATTTGTCACTGCGTATTGTGATATGATATATTAAATCAAGTAATTTATTCGGAATACATGCCAACAGCAAGAGGAAAGTGTACAATCACACTTCCTAAGACAATATCTCTCCCTCCTAGGACTAGCTTGCAGCAAGGGGGAATTCAAGAAGCGTCACATCTTCTCAAGACTTCAATAAAAGATCACGAAGACGGTGAAATAGTAGGACTAATATAAAAGATTCATTCGCAATTGCAATTATATAGAATGGTAAATGCCTTGTCCTTTAGCCGGAAAACAAATATTTACAGCATGCTTTTACTATGGTGTTCTGAACAGATTATCACAATAACATGTTCAAAAAATTGATAAAACATGAAAAGTTTTACTTCCTTTCCCCGCATTTGTTTTTGCTTAATCTAATCTTTGACGAAGATGTGTGATCATTATTCGTTTAAAATATAGATCCGAAATTTTGTAAAAAGTCACTTTAATTTCTTTTATTTATTTATTTATATTTTTGGGAAGATAAAAATCAAGCCCTCATGTGCAATGGTTTATTTTTTTTTTTTATCAAAAGAGTTCAACATTCTATTAGCTTGGAAACAGTATTACACATGTACAAAAGGGGCCAGTGCCCCACCACAATCTTGTGAGATCCTTTTGATCCACACTGGGAAACTAGTTTCCCATAATACACAATCTTTAAGATCAATGGCATACTTTTGCCATTCTAGCTGCTATTCTATTCTTTGTTTCTGAAACGTGTTCAAATGAGCGAAAAGAAAACAATGAGCTTAGGTCAATTATGTTGTTAATGATGGTGCAACAAGCTCTGTCATCTGCATCTTGGTTCCTCAATTTCTGAATAGATTCTTGCTGCAACCTTGAATTTGTAGTTCTGGCCAACCTTTCTGCCTTGCTATCATTAGAGCCACTTTGATAGCATTTGCCACTTCCATTCTTGATTCTGCATCTCTGTCCTCCGATGCTGCCCATATCATCTTCACCTCCCCACCCTGGTCTGTTGCTACCATTGAGTACACAATCTTCCTTTTGATTTTGTTAATCTGTACACCTATGTTTACTCTAACTCCTCTTGGCCTTTCCCCCTCACTTTCAGACCCCTGCTCTGCTGCTATTGTTTCGTCCTTGCTCATTCTGGGATTTTTCTAATTCATCTGTTGGAACTCATCCTATTCTTGTAATGCAGTGTTGATTGTTGCCTCTCTTCTGCCTTTCACTTTATTGAACTGCTGCCTGTTTCTACTTTTTCATATTTGCCACAGGATATTGGCAGTAATTTCTACATGCTTTAGCCCTTGTTCTCTTGTTCTGGCTTTCTGCAGTTTCTCCCACCATCTCCAAAAGCTATACTTATCTTCATCGAGCCCATCCCATTGAATTGGTGCCACTTCCCAAATTTCTTATGCATGTTTACATTTCAAAAGGGCATGTTCAATAGATTCCACCTCTTCTCCACAACAGTTACAGATTGGATCTCCCTTCCCAATTCTTTGATGGATGATTGCATTCACTGGTAGTACCTGATTCAAACAATCCTCATGTGCAATGGTTTTTTTTAGGTCGACTGGGGCCAAAGGGACAACTTGTGGAGGTCGAGGGGTGAATAGGCCGGCAAAGGAAAGCAGGACGTACAATTCATTCCCTGACATTCGGGAAATCTACCTCAAATCTATCAAAGAAGAGAAATAAAAAGAAATGGGATAATTTCACATACCTCCCTGAGGTTTGTTATAATTACACTCACCTCCCTTCAAGTTTATAAAATTACACTTACACCCCCTGTGTTTATATTTTTCATAACAAAACAAGTCCATTTTGATAATATAACCCAAAAACACAAACTAAACACCTTAAAATATGCTTAATTACTTTTAAATTGGTCATTTCTTTCTAATTAATATATTTGTTCGTAAAATTTTAATAGATAAAGTAAATTTATTTAGATTAATTAGATAACTGAGTTTTTGAAGAAGTAATATTTGGTGGAGATTGAAAATTTTATATAAGAATATAAGTACTCTTAACATTTTTATGACTAATTAATTAATTTTTAATATTTATTTATCCTTTTTAAAAGTAATTAAGCATATTTCGAGGTGTTTGGTTATTTTTTTTGGTTACATTATCAGAATGGACTTGTTTTATTATGAAAAATATAAACACAAGGGATGTAAGTATAATTTTTAAAATCTGAAGGGAGGTGAGTGTAGTATAATTTTTAAAATCTTAAGGGAGATGAGTGTAATTATGACAAATCTCAAGAAAGGTATGTGAAATTATCCCAAAGAAATCTAGCTCAAACCGGACAAAAATAGAAAATAAACAAAGGAGTGGCCTGTTCTATTTGTACTTTCTTCAAAGATTCCTTTTATGTTTGAGGTTGCTTTACATTCGAGAACAGGACTTTATCTATTGCTTGTTGGATTTTATTAGTAAAAAACATCATGGCCACTTGACGCTGGAGATTTCTAATTCAAACTGCAAAACAATTATGATGTCTGTAATTCTTTTAGCCAATCTAATGAAAACTTAATCAGTAGAATTAACTGGATAGATTCTTTTAATTATTGGGTTTTAATACAGAGCATCCACTCCATGGAACAGCTTTGCCGTGTCTTGTCCCCCCCCCCCCCCCCCGGGCCGGGGCTCCTCACTCCATCCCTCTTCTTCGTGTTTAAGTGGGGCCGGATTGCTAAGTCCGCTGCGACGACCGCTTCTTTATGTGAGAATTCTTCCAACCGTTCATCGTAGAGCAAAGATGGAGATAAAGGCTCCGACACTGATGTTTTCAAAGCTATACTATTTTCCAAATAAAAACTAGAGGATTCAAGATGTAAGAAAGGTATTGTACTGGTGCAAAAAGTTTGGATCTTAAATTAAGGCTTTTATTACAGGTATTTTGATTTGAGATACTTGCCGAGACGGATGAACTTATCATTTTAATTAAATACTTTCCTAATTTGATGTAACTTTTCCATAAAACCTATCATCTAAGAATCGTTTAAAGTTTGACACTAGAGATTGTGATGATGCTAGGAAGCTAGGACTAATTAATAATACAGAGAGTAATAAAAGATTGATTGGCGTGAACAGTAACATCCTGTATCTCTTTGGAACTTGTCCCTCTTTTCTTCATTTCATTAATTTAGTGGAAGTTCTCTCTCTTTTCTTCGTTTCATCAATTTAGTGGAAGTTGCATTTCTGTTCTTCGCTTCATCAAATTTGAGGAAGCTGATTACGAGAAAGTTAACAGCTCTTGACCGAGAGGGAAGTTTAATTGGATGGGACATTTAATTGGATGGGACATTTTTTTTGAAAGAAATTGTGGGACATTTAATTGGAGTGTAGCTCCCTCAAACTTTACACGTGAATTATTGTAATCTTGGTTTTGGGTAATGCCTTCATTAACTGTCAATTGCTGTGACATTTCCATGTGCTACTAGGGATGAGAATTGATCAATAATTTAGTAACTCAATAATTTAAAATCGATCAATTTGATATATTTTTTTTAATTTATCGACCGAATTCAATTTTAAACTCACTTAATATCGAACTGAATTCAATTTAGTAAGTCGATATATCAATTCGGTAATCGAATTCAAAAAAATTAAAAATTAAAAATTTTAAAAAATTTAAAAATTAAAAATTAAAAGTTTTAAAAATAAGAAATTAAAAATTAAAAAAACTTAAAAAATAGTTGGCTTAAGGATAAAATAATGGACTTAAGAAAATAATGGCCTAACCCAACGACCAAGTAACCTAACCCATTATCAAATTACTAGTCCAATTAATGTTAAATTCGGTAATTCGAATTCGGTATATATATATACCGAATTCGACTTACCGAATTGAATTTGGTATATTCGGTATTACCGAATTAGAATTTTGTTTTCGAATACAAACTAAATTTAATTTTTTTTTTCAAATTTTTTTAATTATCGATCGAATTGCCGAATTACTGAATTTGATTTATCGAATTCAATTTGAATTCGGTCGGTAATTCAGTATTTAACGAATTTGCTCACCCCTAGTACTGACGTCATTTTCTTTTCATTAAATATTCGCTTATTTTGACTCTAGGCCTCTCACGGTTGATAGTAGGATTGTCAGTCTCTGTCGAAATTAATTAAAAGATATAAGGCAAGGTGGTCCCGAAAAAAATGTTTTTTTCAAACTTAACTAAATAGTTCTGCTAGCTACTAGACAATCTTTGAACAATGGAGCACTAAATGGGAACATCTTCCTTTTGTTTTCTCCGCTGCCTTTGATTAGATGTCTTAATCTCAAACAAACATATAAAGGGCAAATTTGTTAGAATATTGTTTGGAAAAAAAAATTTCGGCAACTGTGGGTGTCAGATTGCTGGTTTTGAAATCTAACTGCGTCGTGTTTGACAAACGTGACGTTGACTTTTTTTTTTTAATTTTTGATGCGCTACGTTTGAGAAACACGACGCATGTTCGCGTTCCCAAACAAGGCGCATGATTTTTTTTTTTTTTGTGGCCGTGTATGGGTTTTGGATTAGGGGTTTGGTTAGGGTTTTGGATTATGGTTAGGGTGAGGGTTTTGGTTTTTGGATTTAGGGTTTTAGGGGTTTGAAGGTTGGTGTTTTTGTTAAATTTGTAGGTTTTATTGTCCAAAATAATTGAGGTAATTCATATCGTATATGTAATATACAAGGATTGTGTTTGAGTTGTAAAATTTTTTATTTAAATAACAAATGTGAAATTATAGGGGTATTGGTAATACTAGAAATTGGCTCCTCATTTTATATTTTTTGATGTCAAAATCCGATTTTAAGGTAAAAACAACGAATGTGTAGTTATAGGTGGAAAATGGAAATTTTAGAACATAAACACATTTTTTCACAATTTTTTTTATTTTCGATTTTACATCCCTGTATGGATTTTTAAATTTTTGTAATTTTTTTAAGGCGAAACGCAGCGCTATTTTTTGGCGTCTATTATGTGAATTAAAGGACAAAATGGTATTTTTAATCCTAAATTTAGATTTCATATTTTTAGGTATATTCCCAATATATGATAATTTTTTGGGTTCAAAAATATTTTTTCCATGACACACGTGTCGGGGGCAAAACCATTATTTTGGTACGTAATTGTCTTTTAACTCTATTTTGGTTCTTAAATCCTAATTTATGTGTTTTTAGACAAATTCTGGGGTGAATTACATTTTGACACACAAGGGTTTTTTTTTACAGAAATTTGTTAATAATATACCATAATTTGCATTTTTAGTATTTTCTTAATTTTTGATATTTGTCGAGGTTTAGATGTGGCTGCTTTAAAAATTATATGAAAATTAGTTTTTGTAGGAATAAAATGGTAAAATACTTTATAAATGAAAATTTATCAAATTTACAATTGCTTATCAAATTGTATAAAAAAAAATCAAATTTACAAGTATAAAAATTATCAAATACACTTAACGCCCACGAAATTACTGTTGATTTGGGTCTCGAGGCGTCGATGAGCAGCAAAATCTTCTAAGCTTTCTAATTGCGCATCGAGCACGCACCTCAGGATGTGCTGACAATTCATCTTCATCAGTTTCATTATCACCCGATTCTTCAGCATCATGAGTATATTGAATACGATGATGGACCATATTAGAGGTGGATGGACCTGAGGTAGGCATGTGTGAATGAGGATTCAGGGTGAAATTTGTGGACGCGCCTCTATCATGAAATCCACCGGCATCACCACTAAGAAACTGGAATATAGGGTGTAGCTCAGATCCAATAGAAAGTGAAGCCGAATGTGTCTGGTGCCCAGTAACAGAAGTACCACCTGCATGCATAGTCATAGAGTAGTACGGATCGTACACACCGACTATGCTTCCTGAAGGCGGGATCTGTGTACTACTATGCGACGTCGTATAAGTGTGGTATCCAGTAAGAGTAACTTGCTCCTGGTGTACGGCTTCATCATGAGATCCATGTTGATGACGACGTCGATGTCCACTAGACGAGGCGCCAACCTGGTTAGGAACGTGTCTGACTAGCCTCTGATACTCAAAAGTATGCGACGTAGCGGCATCACTGTGCTGTCGTGGATCTGGGTCAAAAAGCATACGATCTGAACGCCCTAAATACTGTATGGACACAAATGCCTCGTCCCTAATCGTCGTCAAAATAGGATGAGAAATATCATCCGAGTCAATATGACGGAGGCGGGATACTGACGCATTCCCGATTTTCTGCATGCTGCTTATCTGTAAATCACATATATACAAATTATCAGTAATTCACTCATATGATTTATGATATAAAAGATAGAATGTTAAAGATATATTATCTTTACCATGTACTCGTGCTAGCTGGAAACCCCTTAAAGGCCATCACGCTGAGTATGATGGACAGGAGGCGTAATATATAAGATCGTATGGCAATAATACCAATGCAGATACTCGGTCGATGGTCGAAGTGTATTCATAATCTCCCCTATAACAACCTACCCTGCACGTAAATGTCAGTAATCGATCCAGGACCTAAAATAATAATTCCAATCTTGTCCTCCACGTACTGATAGCCTAAGTGAATGTAATTTATTAGGATCCGTGTTGACCTCTTCTAAAATATATTGGCGCATTTCGAACTGTCTCGTGACATGATCTGGGAAATGAAATTCAACGATGTATCAAAATATGATTAAGACTCTCGACCTCTAAATATGTGCACCTGTTGTGCAATACTAGGATAGAGATGCCATATCATCTTCGGACTCATCATATTCAGGTTCGGGTTGGAAGTCCATATCATCATCTTGAACATCAGTTTTCGGTTCTGTATCATAAATGTGGGGCGTATCATTATCGTCCTGCCCACTAGCAAACTCTCCTGCCGAAGACAGATACATACCCGCAGCGCAGCTACTAGTGCCTTAATCAACACGATTCCTGCTGCCTTTTCAACGTTCTCTCCTAATCTGCTGGCCCTCTCCTATTTCACGTTGAGTAGACTGACCTCTGTACATATCAAATGTCCACGCTTTTTCCACCGTCGACGTGCCATAAAGACTAGTTTGATCAAAATGTGTTCATGCAATTTCATTGTATTGAGTATCCTACTGTTCTACTGTTCGGAACTCTTTAACCTCCACTTAGATATCTGTTGTCCTAGCTACAATGAGAAAGTGTGCAATTCGGACAGTATCTCCATCCGGGACTAATTTGCAGTGAGAGGGAATTCAAGGAGCCACACAACATTTCAAGACTTCCAGCAAAAGATTACGAAGATAGAGAAATAGTTGGATTATTCTGAAAGATTTTTAAAACAAATGCAATTTTATAGCCTTGATCTTTGGCACAAAAACAAATTTTAGTAAAAGCTTTTACTATGGTGTCCTCAACGTATTATCACATTAACTTCTTCGAAAAATTGAATCAAAATGAAACGTTTTACTCCCTTCCCTAGTTATTTACTCTGACGTTCAGGAAGCCTAGGATGCACCAAATTTTCTGACATTCGAGAAATCTACCTTGAATCTATCAAAGAATAAATAAAATGGAATCCAGCTCAAACAGACAAAAATACAATAAACAAATGAGCGGCCCCTGCCAATTTTTAAGAGACCTTTTTCAAAGATTCCTTCTCGGTTTTCACATTCAACAACAGGTCCTTTTGCCCAAAAAAAAAAAAAAAAAAACTTGGGTTATGAAATGAGATTTTTAACGGACAAAAATATAAATAAAATCTTGGGTTTGGACATTTTTACAGCGGCTACGAAAAGAGATTGTATTGTAACGATAGTTAAAATCCGAAACTTCAACTTAGTAGCTCAAATTTCTGACTCTCTTTTAAGTCTTTCAATTGTTGAATGATTTGTGGACTTTGACTAAGCAGATTACTTGGCTAGAAATCACGTACTCGTAGTATGTTAACCTTTGGGCATGGGCAAATGAATTTTGGGTCCAAATATATTACCTTTCCATGATATCTTGGCACAAATTTCGTTCAGCTCCAATTTTGGACTGATAAATTATTCATAGTTGATCTAGACCTGGTTGTCTTGTTTTGACCAAGGATAAGTTTAGCTAAGTCTAATTTGCGTAAATGTTCTTTCATTGATTGTTTACCTAACATAATGGAATCTCTAGTGGACCGTCAAAGCATCGGCTACAATACAAACCCAATTGTTGATTTCAACTCAATTAAAGGGATCTGATGAGAGAATAAGTTTCCCTTAAATTAGACAATTAAAGGGGTTTTCTTTTTCTTTTTTTTCCCCCTGGGGGGGGGGGGGGGGTTGGGGGGTTTAATGCTTGTTACATTTATTGAGGGTATTGGGAAAAAAGTTTTCACAAATGAAAACTGTTACTATTGAATCATGCATATTGACATTCTCTTTTTTATTTGAATGAATAAAACTGCGTACCTTTTTTAAATGACTTATTTTTTTTTTAAGTTTATCCACATTTGAGATTTTTTTCCAAAAAACAAAAAAACACCACCTTTTTCAGTACTCACTGCAAAGAAAAATCCTCCAATCTTTCATCAAAAGTCAAACCCAGCTAGCGCACGGCATCTAAAGATGTTTTATAAACTATAGGGGAACATGCGGGCCCCTGCTATTTTGCAAAAATAAAAAGTAGAGAATTCAAGATGTGAGTAACGTACTGCAAGGGTGGCAAACTATGCTTGGGGACATGCGGGCCCCTTCTATTTTGCAAAAATAAAAAGTAGAGAATTCAAGAGGTACGAAACGAAAAGTATTGAAAAGGTGCATAAAGTCTGGATTTTAAATTTGGATTTTAATAACAGATTTCGAGTTTGGACGAACTTATCATTTTAGACCACATATTAATATTTTTCCTTTCTTTATATTTAAATACTTTCCTGATCTGAACTCACTCTTCAGAAAAAAACCTATAATCTAAAAATCGTCTAAAGTTTTACACTACAAATGGTGATGATACTAGGAGTCTAGGACTAATAGTATAAAGAGTGATAAAAGATTGAATGGCGATAAGAGTAACATCCTGCATCTCTTTTTTGGTTTAAAAATTTTAGTGGAACTTGATTACGAGAAAGTTAAAGCTTTTGGCCGTGGGTCAAGGTTAGTTAAAAATGGGACATGATGCAACTCCCTCAATCTTTACAAGTTAATTACTGTAATCATTGGTTTGGGTAATACTATCAATTGGTGTCACATTTCCATGTGTCGAACTTCATTCTCTTTCCATTAAATAGTGCCTTATTTTGACTCCATGCCCCTCGCTGTAAATTGTAGGATTGTCAGTTTTGGTTTCTTAAAAAGTTTTATATAATGTTTGTTCCAAAATAGATCTTGTTTTACCGTACCGTGTTTTATCAATATTCTTTGAACAAAAGCCAAGGGCCTTAGGCATGTACCTTGATAGTGTTTTTAATCAAACTAAACATGTGGTGCTAACAGAGAGGAGCTACAAACAATCTAACATCAGTTTCTCTCATATTAACTTAAAGAATTGAAGGATAAAAGGCAAGGTGGACATCTTTTTTTGTTTGTTTGTTTGTTTACCCTAACCACATCGCTGTCTTTAGATGTGTTAATCTCCCAAAAAATAAAACAGATAAACAGTTAGCAAGTGGTGGACTAAATCCTAGAAAAACATAGATAGATGAATTTAAGTGTCGAATTTATGGTTTAAACCAAGTAGTGTGACATCCGTGTTGGACCAAAACGGAAAACAAGGAAAAAGGAATTAACGATTATAATCGAAAATAATACTGAAAAACCCTGTGAAAGCAAGGGGTAAACTTTAGCTTAAAGTTCTCAAATTGTCCAAATTTACTAATGCTTGGATCAAAATCATTTTGACTTGTTTAGATTCCTCCAAAGTTCCCTCTCGACGATGGTGCTCTTGTCGGTGGTATCTCCATTAATTAAGAGGGTTTAGGTAAGGCATATAATTTTATTTATTGCATAGACTAAAATGCCAAAAAAAAAAAAACTAAAAGCAAATTTGAAATGCTTTAAAGTTGGAGAAGAAATCCGTTAGTAAATGATCTTACGATACTTTGAAAGAACAAGAAAGTCTTAATCATCTTTTTGAGATTTCAAGAAACAGAAAATTATTCTGAAAACTATAAATCCCAGTATTCATGGTGAAGGCAAAGGGAAAAAAATGTTATTAACTTTGAAACCATGACAATTTATATGAAAATAGCTTTTGAGCTTCTTATTTGCGTAAAGGACCAAAAAACAAAGAAGCTTTCAACATGTTAGAATTAGTACAAGTGCCACTTTTCCTTAATTGTTTCATGCTTTTTACCCAAAAAGGGGGGAATATTAGTACACAATTTTCATTCTGTCGTCAATCCACGAGGCGAGAATTTCCTAAATGCAAGGACCGCAGGACATTATTAATAATTAGGGCTACTATTTTGTATTTTAATCTCCTGATGATTGATTTGAAAATGCATGTTAACTCCTCGTGATAACAAAACTACATTTGAGTAGTAAAGAAACAGGATATGCTTATCATAGTCACAGCATAGAAGAAATGGCTGGGAAAAGGATCGAGTCTGTTCAATCGGTTCAATCGATTAATTACGTATCCTCAATATAGACAGGTAGTCTGGTGGATGGTTTATTCTTGCCAAACACAAGAAGCAAGAAAAATTAACCATCGGGTAAAATATTGGACAAGATGATTTAATGACGGACAATATTTGGCTAGTAAATGGTACTGCTTTGCCGATGTTTTGCGCATTATTGTAAAACAGTTAAAATATGTTGTTTCAGTTGGGGTTGTAGGATTCGGCAAATCTTAACCGTTGAAAAGATTACGGTAAATCTTGACGGTATGCCTGACAGTAGTATTTGTGATGGATTTACTAAATTCTGTCCAGATGTTTGTCTCAAGAATCAAGAACCGGAAGATGTTAATGTTGAACTCATGATATACTTTCATCAGGCATAGTTATGACTTTGTGTATATTGGTTTTATCTTGTTGCTATAACGAATGCGGTACGT
The DNA here is from genome assembly GCA_024721245.1 of Mitragyna speciosa. Classification (NCBI taxonomy): domain Eukaryota; kingdom Viridiplantae; phylum Streptophyta; class Magnoliopsida; order Gentianales; family Rubiaceae; genus Mitragyna; species Mitragyna speciosa. The sequence goes on from CM045557.1 coordinate 27,503,798, forward strand.
TAAGTCCCCAGAAGAACCTCACCCATCTTGAGTGCAACTAGGGCTGTAAATTGCTACAATTACTACCACAATAATAAAATATATTTTGTCCGAAACAAGAGAGGGATGTGTTCTTATAGATGGAACTATGGAAAAAGGATAAAAGTTGAAAGGAATATGGTATTATAGATGAATTTATGGAGATAAAATAAGAAAAATTGAGAGGAATGTGATTTTATATACGGAATTATGAAAAGAAGCAGAAAAGTTAATAATAAATGGCACTATCACGAAGAAAGAAGAGGCAAAATATGTTTTAAAGACCTAACTTAGCTGGTAAGGACGTTACTTAGATAATTATAAGGTTTGTTGTTTGACTTTTCAGTCCTCATATTCTCCTTTCCATTTATAAGTTTAAGACTCATTTGAATCAAAAAGTAATGAAGGAAAAAATTGGCAATATATGAGGTAAATGACATTCATTCTTCCAAGTGTCTTAAAAATTGCAAAATTTTATTGTATAAATTAAAAGCTAGGTAGGTGTTAAAATGGCCTAGTAGTTAATTTGGATACCTTATATTAGTCCTCAATAAGAATAGAAGGATGTGCGGAGATTGGCATTAACATATGTCTTCCAAATAATTTATAACTGTATACTGTGACATACTATACCAAACAATTTATGGTATACTCTACCAAACAATTTATTTAGAATACATGTTAACTGCAAGAGGATAAGTGTACAATCACACTTCCGAAGATAATATCTACCCTCCAGGACTAGCGTGCAGACGGGGCAATTAGAGTGCTCGTGGAGGATCATGATGCTCTAGTGCTGGCTCTAAAAATTGCGTGTACAAAACAACCGGCATGTTATTGGTTTATATACCATACGTTCCAATGAGAAAATAAGGCTATGTTGCTGGAAAGCATTTGTTAAATAAAGCTAGCGTAAACAATTGATTCTTATTCGTTAGAAGCACATTAGAGTTGTGAAACTAAAGCATAAATAAACAGCGAGAAGAGAGACTGATTCAACTTTATGGGTACTATATTTTCATTTAGCTGGTCAAAGAAAAAAATTTGACACTGTTTCTCATCCCTTCATGAATTTGAAGACGTGGATGTGTCATTTGTTGTAAAATAGAGTATATTTTAAAAACTTTTGTCCCACATTGAAAAAATAAAAAGTCTTTTAGTCCTTTTATATTGTTTTGTTCATTAATGAGCCTGTGATGAGCTAAGATATAGTGTAGATTCACGTACACAAGGGAAAGTTGAGTTGGACTGAATTGACAAATTTGCCCCCAACCCCTTGCACATGGATAAAACACGACCTTGTCCAATTTTGTTTATTTTTTATTCTCCAATCCGGTCTATATAATTACATTTCCCGTGAGTTAATCTATTAAATGAACACTTAGTTACCCCCTTTTGATTTTTTGATCCTTGACTTCCTAAACATTTCTCCTCTTTTCATTCTTTAACTTTTAACTTTCCTAAACCCATCACTTTCTTCCTCTTTTGATTCTTGACTCCCTAAACCCCATGAATTTTGCCCATCACTTTCAATGAGTTAAACTTCATCATTTGATTCTTGACTTCCTAAACCCATAAATCTATTAAATCGTCATTTCAGAACATTTCTCCGCTTTTCATTTTGTAACTTTTAACTCTCCTAAACCCTTCACTTTCAATGAGTTAAACTTTCTCTTTTGATTCTTGACTGCCTTGACCGCATAAATTTTATGTCTATTAAATCATCATTTTCAGAACATTTCTCCTCTTTTCATTCTTTAACTTTTAACTTTCTTAAACCCATCACTTTCGGAGCATGTCCATGCATAAATTGTTAACTCTCCTAAACCCAATCACTTTCAATGAGTTAAACTGTGATAATAGGTACCTTTGAGGCCACTTTTGTAATTTGGTAGGTTGGGGTGGAGTTCTATTTGCACATGAAGAGGGACTTAAAAGAAATTTGTCTCAATTGCTATTTTGCCTAATAGAATTAGGGCATATTTTCTTTCCAATTTCTTCTTCTTTCTCTTCTCCTAACTTATTCTTCTCTCTAAATTATTTCCTTCTTTTTCTCTTTACTTTTGCTTAAAGAAGGTGTTGAAGGATCTCTTTCTAGAAGGGATCAAGGGGAGGAAGTGTTGCATCCATCACCCAATCTTTCACCCAAGGTATTCCCTCTCAAACTCAAATTCCTTTCCCTTTAGTATGATTGTATCATAAGGGTTGAAGAATGGTAGATGTAGGAAGTCTAGGGTCTTTATGCTGTAATGAGGTTATGCTATGTGTTGTTGTGGTGTAATGGTGAAATTTTGATGATTGTATATGGAAGAATCAAGAGGGACTTTGTGTGATTATGGTTTATATTTGAATGATGGATGCCTTGAGCTTAATGTACCTTATTTCTATCTTATTTGTCAATCTTTGCTTTGGTTTGAAGTTTGGGTTGTTAAGAGTGAGAATTGGGTATGTGAAGAGAGAGATTTTGTAGCTTTTTCAACACTAAGACGTGCGTTTTTAGTGCCAAGACGAGTCCAGTACTCAGAAGGCTTTCACCTACGGCAAGTCTCTGACTTGCAAGCCGCTGGTGAAGTTTACCGAGCTACGGCCGTAGCTCGAGGGGAGCTAGTATGTGGCTAGTCTCTGCCGGCTAGCCACAGGCACGGCTGGTGGTTGTGTGGCCGCGGCTCACCCAGTCTTAGGGAGCCGCAAATCTGTTTGGGGACCCACGGGCGCGAATCTATCCTCTCTGCCCGCAGATCACCCTTTCCTATGTCATTGCCATTCCGTTTATATCCTTCGTCTAGAGTTAAGCTTTATGGATGATTTCTTGGTAGTTTAGTGTTTGATTAAGTGTTACTTGTGTGTTATTGGGCGAGGAAGGTAATCATCCATATTCTGACTTTTGAATTATCGTGGATTCGAGGTAAGTAGTATATGAATATCTTGTCTATTGAAAATGAGCTTTGTCCAAATCTAATGTTCTAAATGACTATTTGTTATTTCATTGGCTTGAGTTTAGGATATTTTATAATTTGTTATATGAAATGATTATACGTGGTAATGTAATTGTTCGATTGATGTTTTGAATGGGTTCTTGAGTGAAATGACTTATGATGGGACTAGTTCCTTATTTTGGTATTTGTTAATTGATATTTGACCGTGCTCACCAGGAATAGTTAGCTTTGTTTGACCAGACTAATTGGGTAGAGTCAGAAATCGACCGTGTTAACTGGGTTACAGTTAACAACTGGATATCTAGGGTCATTTGTCAGATTACTACTTGAGCTCGTTATATAGGTTTGACATTTGATATATGTGTATGTGAAGTGAATGTGCTATACCACGTATTTTGTAAATTATTTCATCAAATGTGATTTCATTGCATGAAATTGTATATGTATAATCATCTCAAGCCGCGAGGTGATTCTTTACTACTTATTAAGTGACATGTCACTCACTACTTCATTTTGTATTGCAGTAGAGGAGGATTTTGTAAAGGAAGATTGGACCGACTCGTGGACCTTTTGAGTTAGGATTAGATTTGGGGCTTTTGTAGTGGGATATATTTTGTAAAGGGTTTATTTTGTTCGATGAATGTATAGCCATATTCTTTTGTATATGCTAGGTGACACGTGTAGCGACTCCATTTCTTTTGTTATGGGAGAAATGGAAATGTATTGGAGAATACTTATATTTTGAATGAATGATATGAGTCTTTTAGCTATGATTGTACGTCCATTAAGTTATGACATGACTTAGTTATTGTATGTATCGATGTAACCTTGTGTTCTATCGTAGTTTAGGGCATGGCGAGTGCCACATCTCGGGCACGTGGCGTGACATAAACTTCCTCTTCTGATTCTTGACTTCCTAGACGCCGTAAATTTTATATCTATCAAATCATCATTTTTAGAACATTTCTCCTCTTTTCATTCTTTAACTTTAAACTTTCCTAAACCCATAACTTTCAATAAGTTAAACTTCCTCTTTTGATTCTTGACTTCCTAAACCCCAAAATTTTATCCATCACATTTTCCCTCTTTTCACACTGTAACTTTTAACTTTCTTAAACCCATCACTTTCAGACCCTGTTAACTCTCCTAAACCTATCACTTTCAATAAGTTAAACTTCCTTTTTTGATTCTTGACTTCCTAGACCCCATAAATTTTATATCTATTAAATCATCATTTTCAAAACATTTCTCCTCTTTTCATTCTTTAACTTTTAACTTTCCTAAACCCATCACTTTCGGAGCATGTCCATGCATAAACTGTTAACTCTCCTAAACCCATCACTTTCAATGAGTTTAGAGCTGTTCAAAAAAAATCGAAAAATCGAAAAATTAGGAAAACCGATCTGTCCCGAACCGAAAAAAGAGAGCAACCGAACCGGTTATTGACACCGGGTCGGATAGCGGGTCGGTTCATAAATTAAGCGGGTCGGGTAGCGGTTCACATCCTTGTGAACCGGCGAGTACCCGACCCGGTCTATAGTAAGGGGTAGTTTTGTCATTTTGGTATGTTGTATTATTTTACTAATTCATTGTTTTAGTTTTTGATTTATTTTATTAGTTACTACTAATTTGTGCTTCTATTTCATTCTTGATTGATGAACATTTGACTATTTATTTTATTATTTGGATGTTCATTTGACTATTTATTAAGTATTTTTTTATTTTTATAGCTAATTGAAATAGTGATAATGAAGTTTAAAAAACTAAGTGTCTATATGTTTATTTAGTTTTTTGTTTTTTAGTTACTTTGAAAATTACAGTTTTATGATGTAATTTAACTTTAAAATCATTGATACTTGTGTTACTAGTAATTTAATGATGGTTTATGATTTTTCTCATTTTATTTTTTATTTTAAAAATACTGAAAAATTATGATGGAATAGAGTCGGGTAACCGGTCTATCCGAACCGGTTTTGCGGGTAATCAGAAGGTCGAGTACTCGCTATGTGTGAACCGATTCACGGTTAAAAATTCTACCGAACCGATAGGACCGATTCGGTTCAAAATTTTTATTCATGGACCGGGAACACCCATAAATGAGTTAAACTTCCTCTTCTGATTCTTCACTTCCTGGACGCCATAAATTTTCTATCTATCAAATCATCGTTCTCCTCTTTTCATTCTTTGACTTTAAACTTTCCTAAACCCATCACTTTCACTGAGTTAAACTTCCTCTTTTGATTCTTGACTTCCTAAACCCCATAAATTTTATCCATCACATTTTTCCTCTCTTCATTCTGTAACTTTTAACTTTCCTAAACCCGTCACTTTCAGACCCTGTTAACTCTTAACCCATCACTTTCATTGAGTTCTGCCTCTTTGATGCTTAACTTCCTAGACCCCATAAATTTTATATCTATTAAATCATCATTTTCAGAACATTTCTCCTCTTTTCATTCTTTAACTTTTCCTAACCCATCACTTTCCAATGAGTTAAACTTTTCAAAAAAGACACACATACACACACAAGGGACCCAGAAACACACACTTATTACTGTCTATATATTCGCTCACGCTGCTAATTTGATATGCTCTGCACTTCCCTTCTATACTCTGCTTTGATTAAATCCCAGACTTCTTTTCATTCGTGTTCTTCATTTCTCTTTAGATCACAACGAATCTATTACTTCCAAGCGCTGCTACTTCTTCAAGGTAAATTTCCATTCCTTTCTCGGCATTATCTTATTTAATTAAGTTCTTCGTTCCTTTAATCAAAGATTATTGTCTGACAAAACGCAAAAACGTTATGTGTTCTTCAATCACCGCCTGATCACCATCTCGCAATCACACATTCTTTCTCAATCCTCCAACTCCGCCGCAGTTTTTCTTTAGTCTCTGCCTACCTATTTATTCTTGATATCTGGGAAGCGAGGTAATAAACAAGAGCAGCAGTATAATTAATAGACCTCATCAACACCCATTCCTCCTCAGTGCTCTCGAACTCCGCCACCGTTTTCTCCCACCTCCGCTAACCTTAGGCCACACTTTAAGCAAACACGACGGACTTTTGGAAGCTTCATACCTTTAACCAACTCCATCTCATGAGCAATCTTGAGATATTTTTGTATATTGTTTTGAGGCTGGTTTTGGTGTATTTGAGGGCTAAGTATTGCTGGAACTTGGCGGAGTTTTGGGTAGGTTTTAAAATTTTGTATGTTCCATAGGTAAATTAGTTTTGATATAAAATAGATATTTACAATTTTGCATTTGGGTTCTTGAGTAGTACAACATGCCTTTAAAACTTTTTGTTTGTCACATTTAAGCCTTCCGTATTTATAGAGTGACCCATTTTGATTTATTTTCTGTAAATTATATCCTAACTGGGTTATTTTGTTATTTCGTCCCTTTAAGTTGCTGAAATTTGTTACGTGGCCGAAATTCTTCATCTTTCTTGTTAGTTCCTAGCAACTCTTCTTCACCGTTAGTTTCCTGGGTACCAACTTTTCAATATTCTCAAGACAAAATCATGAAAAAGAGAAAGATGACGGTTTCTTCTTCCGTGGAACCACTCCAACCTCTCTCTTATTTTCAGGCAGCAGCAACACATGACATCAAAATTTTTCCGCCTGCAACCCTCCTCCATTTTTTTTTTTGGCCATTTTGGGTAGCTCTTTCTCTTTGACCCTGCAAGACCCCAGTGGTTTGCAAGACCACCCACAAGACTCTCAGTGGGTTGCGAGATCCCTAATGGGTTAACTCAACAATATAATGAATCAATTATTAAATTTTTTGGGATTAGTCATTATAATCATGATGAAATTTCTGTTGTTGATTTCGTGTAGAATGGGTGATCAAGGCCTACGTCCCGGGAATCTCATTACCATTCAATACCAAAAACCAAAGCCCTACCAACGTGGATCAGTGATGAAGATAAGAAACGTTAGGATTAGTAGATTCAACAATTATACAGAACTGGAATTATATCTGCTCGAAAAATGCGGTGGAGGCCATCGTATCTATCCCGGAGGCGCTGACTATCCTGTGATAACCTACACCAAGTATAATGATCCATACAATGGCATGAATAACGTCGAGCGTGAGCTGAGGACTGAAGCATGGAATAGCTTTGCTGCATCCGTGTATCATATTCTCATCAAAAGGGTCGAGGCTTAAAAGTTCAGCAGTATCTTATGCGGCAGAGATAAAGAGTGATTGTCAGTGCATTCATCAGACAATGATTTAAGTACTTTCTCAATTAATCATGTCCCAGAACTTGGATCTGGTTTTCTAGCTATTTGAATTATTAAACTACTGAGTGTGTGTAATCAATGCAGATTATATATATTTGGCCTGGAGTAGATTGGATAAGATTTTGTTTGTGGTCTATCATCATTAGTATTAGTACTAAATATCAAGACTCTGAAATTTGTTGTTAACTGAAAAGCTTTCCTTTCTCTTATGCTTTTAGTGAACGCCCTTTTCAAGATCAAGTAGTCCAGGTCCAGCTGCTTGTCCCTTGTGGCCATTTGATTGAAAATATATTTGATTTAACAATACTAGGAAAATCGTGAATTTGAATTAGCTGATAAAGCATAAGTTTTTTTTTTTTTTTTTTTTTTATGACGAAATCCACCATTTTTTATCGAATTTTCTGACTCTGCATAATCATATAACATTCCTACTTACAAAATAGAACCCCCGTTTGAATCCAAGCTTTTCTAGTATTAGAGGGCATGCACTCAAGAGATACTCAAGATATGCTCAAAAGTTGGCTTATTGACAATACTACTACCACATGATCCTGTAGGGTGCATTAAAAGTAGAAAACAATAAAGTGGATGACGATGACGATGAGGAAAATAAGCTTACTGCCTAATAATACTTAATCAAAAATGTACTCGCCATCTAATGATGTGGGGTAAACTTGCTTCGAAACCATGTGGGGTTGACTGAGAGATAGGTTTCTAACTTTGACGTTCAACTCTGCCTATAATTTCCGCAAAAAAAAAAAAAAAAAATCTGCCTATAATTTAGGATATGTATTTTTGGTAATCAAAATTCATGATTTGAAAAACACTAACTAAATGGCTTTTCAATCCAATTCCTCTTTTATTTGTTTGGTGAAAAAAAAATCTTAATTCCTCGATCTCTTTCCGGAATTGATACCACTACTTTTGGGGAATTGACGTCCGGTCTCAGGCAAGGTTTGGTACATCAATGGATCATGAATGATGTACCTCTCACAAGGTTTACGTATCATAGATTCTTCCTTTAAAAGTTTTTGTCCCTCTATCCTTTTGGTTTATTAACTTCTGGCCTTGTTGACGAATATCTTGGCTTGAAGTTATAGCCCATCAATCTCAATGTTTAGAGGAAAAATTGTGCAACTTTAAATGTTGTCTATGCAAACACAGGGGCCCTTCTGTGTGCACTATGTAACTTGAGCAACAGTTGTTGATTAGACTCTTAGTATGTTTTTAATATGCTTTTTTTTATCTGATTTGAGCTTCTAATTTTTAAAAAATATACTTTGTAATGCTTTTAATTGCCTTTTTTTCTATGTATTTAGATTTTTTAAGCTAAAATCAGGAATAACTGAATTACAGCTTTTCTAAAATCAAATTTTACAAAAATTAGAAGCTATTGAAAACAAACTGTATAACTATGGTTCTACAAATCAACTTGTTATTTATTGCGTGTGGAACATAAATAATATAGTTCGCTAGACTATACAATTAATAATGTCCCATATCAATTTGTCATGTTCTCTATTTGATCTTTCTCTCTGTGAACCGTTAGACAGCTAGAAAACCATCAGAAGTTGCACGGGTGGTGGTGTTGTCAAACGTGGTTACTAGTTAACAAATTCCTTCTGTTCTTCTTTTGGTGCATCATGAAAAATTCCATATGAACATTTCTACTTGCTTTAGCAGAAAGATCATAGAAGCACTTAATAGATCCGGATTAGATCCTCTTACCTTATTCCAATGCATCTTTAATAGATTCTAATCCTACTTACCCAAATTGCTCGTGCATATTGAATACTACTTGATATTTGTAGATTCCTTCCTTACAAATTCACTTATAATTAATGCCAGTCCACCTTAAAAGAATTTATAACGCTACAGAGATCTAGACAAAATGAACCTAAGTAATCATGTATCAAACCAACGGAAAAAAACAATGTTCCCGAAGAAAATAAAGGCAGTCAAATACTGGATCATTGGCAGCAGAATTTCATCTCTTGAGTGATGGGGTCTAAAACAAATTATCATGTTGTAATATATTATACTAAAGAAGATTGGAGCAAAGGATTAATTAAAAAATACAAAAGGCCCTAAGAACATCCCATGGGGGCTAAAATTGTTGTTGGGTAAAAGAACAAAAAAATGGCGGTTGCTTCAAAGCCTATGAAGAGGAGCATGCAAGATATGGTGGTCAACGTGATAAGGCGAAGCTAAAGATGTTTCGTATATGGAATTTGGGCATAAGCTATCAGCTTCACAAAGCCAGGGCAAAGGTATAGATATAATAAATTGGAGGTACCATAATCGGCGCCGATGATGGTAGCTCCAATTTGCAAGAAGAACGACGTAAGATTGAGCATAATACTTGTCATTCAATTCCACAAAAAAATTTCGTGTGGCCAATAAAATGAATCGATTCATTTCCTTTGAGTGGTGATGTAGGAAAAATTTTAAAATTAAGCCCGTTTTGTTAATTAGCATGTTCGACAAGTTGTTTTAACTAAATTGCATTAGGGTTTGTAGATTTAGTTGCTTATGATTATTTCTTAGGTTAGTACTATGTTCGAGTCTGTCAACATGGCCTTAGTCTAGAAGGCTTTGTCTTGTCCTTTATACATTTGTTTTTTAGAAATTAAAAGAAAAAATCTTTGGCATCTCCATTAAATTTTTCTAGTAATTTATTACTTAGGTTCCTGTGGATTTTTTTCTCTTTGTCTCTGTGACTTGGGTCCCTCGTGTGATAAGCTTTAAAGTAGAAGAAAGCATGAAGAACTCATTCAACAGCCACACCGGGATCTAGGGGTGTGCATGGACCGGGTACTCGGTCCATGGACAAAAAATGTGAATCGAACCGATCTTTGCAGTTCGGCAAAAATTCAAACTGTAAACCGGTCCACATGTAGCGGGTACCCGGCCTTTCGGTTACCCGCAAAATCGGTTCGGATAGGGCGGATACCCAACCCGGTCCATAATAATTTACCTATGTTTTTAAAAAAATAAACAAGAAAAATTACAAAATATTATTAAATCACTAATAATACAAACATTAATATCTTAAAGTTAAATTACATCCAAAACCTTAATCTTCAAAAAAATAAAAATTAAATAAATAAGAAAACAATCACTTAGTCTTTCAAATTTCATCTTTTCATTTCAATCAACATAAAAATATAAATATTCAACAAATAACCAAAAACTATATAAATAAGAAAATAATCACTTAGTCTTTCAAACTTCATCTTCTCATTTCAATCAACGTAAAAACATAAATATTCAACAAATAGCCAAATGAACACCCAAATTAACATGTGAAATTATATAAGTAACATGTGAAATTACATAACTATCCCCATTTCGGTTCGGTTCGGTTACCCGCCGATTCGCAAAAATGTTAACCGCGAACCGACCCGATTAAAATATAACCCGCCCCGCAAACTGCCCCGCCACCAAAAACTAGTTCGGTTACCCTTTTTTTCGGTTCGAAACGGATCGATTTTTTCCATTTTTCAATTTTTCGAGTTTTTTTTAACAGCCCTAGGGATCAAGTCAAATGTCCCGTGGACCAGCTCCTGAGGCTTGGTCTGTATGCAAAACATGCAAAGCCAGACTAGGGGAGACGCTAAAATACTCGCACAGACCAAAAATAAATAAGTAGAGAGAGAGAGAGAGAGAGAGAGAGAGAGAGAGAGAGAGAGAGAGAGAGACTTCAGGAAATATTAAGAGTGTCAACAAAATTAAAAAGAATGGATCTTTGTAGGAAACATACATAGTTGTGATTGTTCTACACTTCTACTCCACTCAAAGCCGAAGGCAGTAGCATGTGTCAACATTTTTATATCGTTCTTTGTATGTTTTTCCCCTTGGCTTTCCAGTATAAATGTAATACTTTGTTAGTTCAGTGCCATACTATGAAAGAAATGTCCTTCTTGAAGTTTTAGAACTTGTGTTAAAATTCAGTTAGACGCGGAGCCAAATTTAATTACATTTTTTACTTTCATTGATCTAGTCGTGGTGCTCTTCTTTTATATTCATTTATCTCTTTAATTAGTGGATGGTCAAGATATAATAAGAACTTGACTCGCTTTGAAGAAGAATAATAGTAATAATAATATTAATTAATTAATTAGTAAACTCGTAACATGTATGTGCGAGTAACATGTAAGATATTCCCATCCAGACGGTCAAGGACTTGACCAAACCGAATGTTCCACCCTCCCCACTAGCCCAATCTCTCACACAACCCAAATGGCAAACGTGAAATTCAACCGTCGGTGTTTTAATATTCCTCTAATGAGGCTTTAATTTAATAATTAAATAATTAAGATTGAAATAATCAATGCTGAGTCCTTAAAGAGTTAAAGGTTCTTGGTATTATATGCAATTGTTTATTTTACGATTTCTGAGTTAGTTATAATATTATAAATTATAATCTCTTGGAAATGATTTAACCATTGCGTGCTAGTATTGTAATTTTTTTATCACCACCAGTAGCATATGCTTTTTTTCTCCCTTTTCAAATCAATTTTCACTACAATTATTTCTTATTACAAGATATTCTACTGCACACAATGAGATTTTTAAATTTCTATCACGCACAATTTTAAGATATGGTTCCACCTTTGGCAAGGTGTTCTCCTAGCCAATTAGGCCCGTAGCGTACGTTTAGTTGCCTATTATCCATCGAAGAAGTCCGAAATTGGAAACATAAAATTCAAAAATTGTGCAAGCAATAAAAACAGCTATTATGAAAAAGAAATGCAGAACGAAATCTAAAAATACAGAGAACGCAACATCACTGTCAAGTATGACTGGTTGATTCAAAGCATGTGGTGAGATATTAGCTGATGGGTAAACATATGTGATCATTTTTTGTGTAATCATAAGTTAAAACCACAATAGGAAAGGGTGAAAGTTCGCGATTGTTTGTGTAGTCAAATGTCAATTTCACTCCGAATGTTGCAGGATTCGCTTTTATTTTTCTTCTATCTGTGTTCCCCATGTCATCAAAAAAGCCTAATTGGGTTGCTTTGGACTAGATTACGAAGTGAATGTGATTAAAAATGGCCCAAGATTTATCCACCAGAACATTAACACAAACGCCAAAGTCAGGCCCAATGATACTCCTCATATTACTAATCGGTGCCTTCAAGCTTTGGACACAGAGGTGGGTTACTAAGGAGGTCCATTTCCATTTATCTATATGGATTAATATTTCCTACATTTTCATGCATGCATGTCACATGGATGGAAGAAAATTCAAATTTAAACAGATAATAACATGCCATGCAACTAGTTCCTCTAGTTCCAAAAAGTTTCTCCATCGCGGGTGTAAGAAATATTAATCGATCCAAAACATGGCTAAACTATTACATTAAGGATTAATATTTTATACATTCATAAAAGGTAAAAATTTTTCTGCATTAGTGAGTTTGGACGCATGATATATGTCTTTACTCAAATTTAGAATTCTTATTTTACACGTATCATGCATCCAAATCTGCAAGTGTAACAAAATTTTCACATTGCTAGTATAGAAAAAATTAATTAATTCGTTCATTGATTGTGGAATTATATGTATGTAACGCCGCTTCACTTAAAGATTAAATTTCTCAGGCAATTTATTTGTAATGGATTTACTAAATTTTTTCTGGATGTTCGTTCCAAGAATCAAGAACCAGGAGATGTAAACTTTTAAGTCATAATCCTTTCATCAGGCCTTCTTGTCTCTTTGTGGGCTATTGGTTTTATTTTGTTGCTAGCAATGCAGTAAAACGTTAATTCCCTAAAGAACTTCACCCATCTTAATCGCAACTAGTACTAGTGTTGTAAACTACTACCATACTACCACAATAATAACAAAAAGGCATTTTGTCCGGAACAAGTGAGGAATGTTCTCTTAGAGAAGTTATTATGGAAATAGAAGAATAGTTTGATGAATGGCAATTCTACGCAGAAAGAAGGGAAATACGTTTTTAAGACCCAAAATAAGGACATTAGTTAAATAAACATAAGGTTTTTTATTCGACTCTTGAGTCCTCTGCATTCTCATTTCCACTCGTAAGAATTTGACTCTCCTTTAATTCGAAAAACAATGGAACACAAAAAGCCTAATTACGTTGCTATGGGCTAAATTTAGAATTGGATATAGATTATTTTCAAAAAAAAAAAAAAAAGAATTGGATATATTAAATGATGTCCCAAGATTTATTCCCGTCAACAAAAACATAAAAATTAAAGTCCGGCCCAATGATACTTTTTAGCTAACAAATCCGAACCCTTCATCTCTGGCCACAGATGTGGGCCCGGCTAGGTTCCTGTGGGCTAAATTCAGTATTGAATTTAGGTTGAAGGAGGTCTACTTCATTTATATAGCTTAATCTTTCCTCTCAAATATATATATATATATATATATATAGCTTAATCTTTCCTACGCAAGGGGATAAAATAAAATAAATTTAAAGAGATGGTCATGCGTCTATTTCCTCTTGTGTCAAAAATTTATCTCCATTATCCAATCAAAATATGGCTAACCTATTAAATAAAATATTTTATGCACTAATAATGTAATTACTTTTTTAACATTAACGAGTTTGGATACATGACACATATCCTTTATTCGAATTTGAAATTCTTATTTTGCCCATGTCTCGTGTATCCATGACACATATCCTTTTAACTTTTGTAGTCCCAATAAAAAATTTAAAACAACGTCAAGATAGACAGGAGTAGTTGGGGGAAACACACATCACTAATGCTAAGCCATAATTAAATAATTACCCCACTCCCCGAGTTGTGTTCTTCTCCATCTCAACCACCAACTACGCCATCCATTTCTCCAACAAGGCCGATTATGTTGCCTTCGTCTTGCTCCACAAATTTGTTCCTCTTCTCTATCCGTGGAGGACATTGATTGGCATGAAAGAACTAAAGGATACAAGGCAAGGTAATAAAAAAAAAAAAATTCTTTTTCAAACCTAACTAAATAGTTCTGATAGCTAGTGGACTTTCTTTGAACATTGGTGCACTAAATGGGAACGTCTTCCTTTGTTTTCTCCGGTGCCTTCAATTAGATGTCTTAATCTCAAGCAAACATATAATTTTAGTCTCTCTCTCTCTCTCTCTCTAACAATTAGCAAGCATGAGGTAGATTACAAATCCTATATGCAAGGACCAGTAACACCTTAGATAACTATAAGGTTTTTGTTTGACTCTTAAATTCGCCCTTTCTCCTTTTCACTAATAATAAAAAGACTCTCTTTTGAACCAAAAACAGTTGAAATCTTTTTTGCAATACACGAGACAAAAGACATTTCGACTAATTTTTGTCAAAGTGTCTTTATGATTAAACATGAGAATGACATTTCGCATAAATTTATTATATGAATTAAAAATTAGGTAGGTGTTAAATGGCCTAGTAGCCAATCGGATACTTTAGCCCTTGATTAAAAAAAAATAGGAGGAGGACGTGCGGAGGTTGGTACTAGCGCACGAAATACTACTTTAAGAAATGTGCATAATACAATCTCTTCCTAGATGATATCCAAACAATTTGTTACTATATATTATGATATGATATAGTATATCAAATCATTTATTCGAGTTATCAAAACAAAATTATTCGGAATACATGCCAACAGCAAGAGGTTACACATTCTCTTAATAGATGATATGCATTCCAAACAATTTGTGATATGATATATTATATCAAATAATTTATTCGGGTTATCAAAAAAAAAATTATTCGGAATACATGCCAACAGCAAGAGGAAATTGTGCAATCACACTTCCTAAGGCAATATCTCTCCCTTCTAGGACTTAATTGCCATCTCTAGGGACATCACCGTAGAACCAAAAAGAAAAACATGGAAAAGAATTAAGCATTATCATCTAAAATAATACTGAAAAATCTTGTGAAAGCAAGGAGTTAAATGTGGTGTTAAGTTCTCAAATTGTCCAAATTCACTAATAATTAGATTCCTCCAAAATTTTTCATCCCCCCGATGGTGGTGTTGAGGATGATATCTCCATAAATTGATGGCGATTAGGCAAGCCATATACTTTAATTTATTGCGTAAACTAAACATGCCAAAAAGAAAACTGAAAAGCAAATTTGGAATAATATATATTTGATGAAGAAATCCGCTAGTAAATGATCTTACGACGCTTTGAAAGAAGAGGAAAATGTTGGTAATCTTTGCGAGATATGAAGCCAAAAAAATAAGAATAATAATTCTGATAACCATAAAGTTCTGTCCCAGCAGTCACGGTGAAGGCAAAGAAAAAAAAATTTTAATAACTATCATGGTCATTGCACAAAAGAAATGACAGTGGAGAGGATAGACTCGGCTCAATCGGTTAATTACGTACGTACCTTTAATATACTTAGGAAGACTGGTGGATGGTTTATTCTTGCCAAACGCAAGAAGCAAGAAAAATAAACCATCGGGTAAAATATTGGACAGGATGATATAATCACAGACGATATTTGGCCAGTAAATGGTATGGCTTTGGTAATGTTTAGTTTATTATAGTCAAAGCGTAAAAATTATCTGGTATTTCAGTTGGAGTTGTAGGATTCGGCAATCTTGACGGCATCCCATAACATCTGAATCCATGTCATTTAATTAATTTACTACTCATGTTCTGGAAATAAAAAGAGCACTTATGTGATGTCAAATTGTCTATTCAATTTGATTTATACATTATAATTTGAACTTTTAATAGAGGTGAGTATTTTGGCTTTCCCCAGGTCCATGTGAAGATTATCCGCGTTGGTCAATAAATTAAAGCTCTACATATGTTATGGCGAATGGCCGTTATTATAGTAGAATTTTTTTGGTTATCTGGGTGGAAATTTTGGTAGGTAAGACGTAACAAGTATACGAAAGTGCAAAATTCCGAGGAAATAGAAAGGTCCACTTCTCTTTCTGAAGAATGGAAAAACTAATTCCACCTTTAGAAAGGTCCATTTTTCTTCTTGAAAGAATTGGTTTTTGTTGCTGGAAACTGCCTACGCAATCACAATATAATTAGACACAATTGGATCCAACCAAGAGGTAAAGAATCACTAGTTTGCGACAGCGGGAAATCTAAATAAATTAATGAATGCAGATTAGAGTGCTTGTGGAGAATTATGATGCCCGAACGCTGACTCTAAAATATGTTCCAATGAGAAAATATGGCAACGTTACTGGAAAAAAGTGGTTAAATAAAGCTATATTTTCATTTAGCTAATCAAAGAAAATTTTTTAACACTATTTCACAAATTTGAAGACGCACGTGTCACTTGTTGTAAAATAGAGTATCTTTCAAAAGTTTTTGTTCTATGTTGGAAAAACAAAAAGTCTTTTAGTCACTTTATATTGTTTTGTTCATTAATGGACTTGTGACGAGCTAAGATATAGTGTTGGTTCACGCACATAAGATAGAGTTGAGTTGGACCAATTCAGTATCTTCGGGCGCGAGAGTTAAATGAGTATAGGTTAAATGATAATGACAAATAATATAAAGTCATTATATCGATACTAGATCTGCTGTTATATTTTTCCTGTTACAATCCTATTACACCCTTTATCTTATAGACAAGTGTCCCACGTTGTCCCATATCTTATTTGACTAAACTCTTGTTGTTTAAAATATAGGACACTTGTCAATCAAATAGGATGTGTAACAGAGAGTGTAATAGGAAAAGTGTAACAAAAGACCCAAAGCCCATTATATCCGGCTTGGGGTCTTCTGTTATATAATTTATTATTACACTCATGTTACGCTACTCAAGAGAGTGACAAGTGTATACCCACTAACTATGTCTATTAGAAGAGGGACACTTGTTATTCCCTTGAGTGGTATAACATGAGTGTAACACCAAATTGTATAACAAATAATCCAAATTGGCTTTACCAAATTGTATAACAAAGAATCCAAATCGGCTTCGGGTCTTCTATTACACCATTGGATGTTACACCCATATGACACCACTTGAGTGATTGACAAGTGTACCTATTTTTAGAGATATGATTAGTGGTGTAAACTTGTCAATTACCTGTATGGTGTAATACAAAAATATGTAACATAAGACCCAATCACATCTTATCCCCCCGCGTATTATTTTGTCATTGAATCCCCCTGGTGCGAGATTCAAACGAGTATTTTCTTTTTGTCATTTCGTTATCACCTCCAAAACCAGCGCTGCTTACTCAAAATACAGTTGCATTTCATTGTCACCTCCAACACCAGCGCTGCCTACTCAAAAAACAGTTGCATTTCATTATCACCTCCAACACCAGCGCTGCCTCCTCCAAAAACAGAAAGAAAAAGTCATTATCACTACCAAATTTACTAGCTTGTCCTCAGGTTCAACGGTCTATAAATACACCTACGTTCGCCAACAATATTTGCTCACAGTTCTGCTCTCGACTCTCACTTTATCCTCCCTCAGCAAAGTACTTCATATTTTGGTTACAATCTTTTTCTGCTTTAATCAGATCCCTAACTTCCATTCTTGTTCTTAATTTCAGGTCAGATCACAATTTCTCTATTGCTTCTAAGCCCTGCCACTTCTTGAAGGTAAGTAGCATTGCTTTCTCCGTATTATCTGATTTAATTAAATTCTTCGTTTCTTTACTTAGTCATAGTTCTTCCTTGTTAGTCCTTAGTAAATCTTCTTCGCCGGTAGCTTTTCTGGTGCCAACTTTTCACTATAAAGAAGATATTCTCAAGAAAAAAAATCATGAAAAATATAAAGGTGATGGTTTCTTCTGTTAGGAATCCACTCAACCCTCTCTCTTATTTTCAGGCAGACATCGTAGCTGCTTCAGCCTTCAACTTTCCTTCATATTTCTTTTCTTTTTTGTTTTTTCATCTTGGGTATCTCTGTCTCTTTGGCTATGCAAGCCCCAGTTGGGGTCTGGCATCAATGGTGACTGACTCCCCATTCACTATTACAAATCCTGATACACTTACTCGGAAGACACCCCCGGTAACTTAGGGTTAGGTGCTCAGATTACTATACCAGCCCACAAACTCCTATCCCTTCCATAGAACTTACTGATTCTAGGGGTCTTTTTATTAGAACTTATTTGAAGCTTTGTCTAACCATGTCATTTTGTGTCAGCCCATATAATTTGCAGTGCAAAAATATTTAGTTTATTGATTTTACTTGGCTAACTCCACAGGATAATGAATTATTAAACTTTTTGGGTGATCATGAAGCGTGATTATTGATTTCGTGTAGAATGAATGATCAAGGGCTGCCTATGGAGATTGTCATTCAATACCAGGAACCAAAGCCCGGCGAACGTGGATCGGTAATGAGGATAAGATACGTAAGTATTAGCAGGTTCAACAATTATAGACAACTGGAGTCATATCTGCTCAGAAAATGTGGTGGAGACTATCGTAGCTATCCGGGAGGGGCCGACTATCCGGTCATAACCTATAACAAGTATAATGATCCCTACGATGATATGGATTTCGTGATGCGCGAGCTGAGGACCGAAGCATGGGATGACTTTGCTGCATCTGTCTCTCATATTTGCGTCGAAAGGGTCGACTCTTAATAGTTATTATATTCCGGTCAACTTAAGTTTCTAGAAAGCATTTCTGATAATCATATATATCTGTAAAACCGTATGGCAAGAGAAGCAGAGAGTTGAAGAAACAATGCTTATGAATAATGGTTTGAGTTTTCTTATTAACGTATCAAGTATTTATAGAGTACATCAGTGAATCAATAGAATGTTAGGTATTGTATTGTTACTAGAAAATTTGACAAGACATCAGAAGAATAAATCTACGTACTTGTTCTGGTAATATTATGATTTGAATTCTATAGATCGCTCATTATGTTGGGTTTTCTATGATGATTCCGTTTCTTTTCTCACGGTAATTACATAATACTATAATATCATAGTTTCCTTCTCTTTTAGTTCGGAAAAGAATTTTATTCATAAGATAATAGCTCCTTTCCTAAAATTAAAATAACATATACTAATTTTAACTGGATCTGTACCATAGATTCTTCATTTACAAATTTTAGTCCCTCTATATCTCTTTGGTTTATTAATTTCTTGCCGTTGTTGAAGATTAATATCTTAGCTTGAAAACAAGGCCTGTCGTAATGGACCATGTAACAACTAATTAATGCCAATGTTCAGGCGAAAACTTGTGCTGTCTTAGATGCTGTCTGATAAATTTGACTCTTAATGAAGACACAAATACAAATCATGGCTAGAGTATGGAAGTCTTGCACGCACTCTCTTTCTCTCTCTCGGCAGTCAAATACTCCACTGTTGGCAGCAAAACATCATCTCTTAAGTTTTGGAGTCTAAAGAAAATTATCACGTTGTCATCCATAGTATAAAATATGATTGGAGCAAAATATTAATTAAAAAAATACTGAAGGCCCTAAGAACATCCTATGTGGGGTAATGTTACTGTTGGTAAAAGAACTAATGAAAAATAAAAAATTTTTGGGATTGTATACCAGGTCATGCTTCAAAGCCTATGAGGTGCATGCAAGATATGGCTGTCAACGTGATAAGGTAAAGCTAAAGATATTTGGTAGATGGAATTTGGGGATAACCTGTCAGCTTCACAAAGCTCCAATTTGAAACAAGACCGACGTAAGATGGAGTTCAATATTCATCATATAATTCCACAACCAAAATCCATGTGGCCAATAAAACGCTGGGTGATGTGGGAAAAATTGAGTGTGTCAACAAAAGTAAAAAGAATGCATTTTGTGCAGGATTCGTTATTGTTCTACGCTTCTACTCCAGTCAAGGATCATTAAAGATAATGGCTTCATATAACGTACGGGTAAATGGTGTCATCCTTTTTATATCACTCTTTGCATGTTTTTCTTTTCCCTTGCTTTCCAATGTAAATGTAATACTACTTTGTTGAGCCCTGGCTTGTATTTCAATGCGATTCTATCAATGAATTGTCTCTCTTTAGAACTTATTGTGTTAAAATCCAGTAAGACAAAATTTATTGCATCCTTGACTTTAATAGGTCTAGTCGGGTGTCTGCTTTGTTGTTATTTGTTCATTTCTTACATTAATGAATGGTCAAAATATAATAAGAATACGAAAGCACTAAGCAGAAAGATTAATGATGACCATGACCGTAACCCATTTGACAACGGCAAATTTCTCTAAATATTGTTAATAAAAAAAAAGTTCCCATTTTGGGGTCACTTTTTTTTTTGATTCCCGCATTAACGTCGCCGCACATACCTTGTGCGGCGACTGATTAATTTTTTTTTTTTTTTATCCACGTGTGCAATTGTGCAGTGTGTGTTAGGAGGGCTTTTTGTGCAATTTTTTGCAATTGTGAGAGTCACCGCACAAGATTTGTGCGGTGACTGTCACAAAATGCATCCGAAAATTTTTTTTTTTTTTTTTAGGTGGGGCGTCTTTGGGGGTATTTGTGCAATTTATGGGTAATGTGACAGTCACCGCATAAGCTTTGTGCGGTGACTGTCTATCCCCAATTTTTTTTTTTAATTGCTGGTTTTTTTTTTTTTTTTTTGTGTATGTGACAGTCACCGCACGGTGGTTGTGCGGTGACTCTCACACACACCGAAAAATTGCATATCACTCCTTTTTTTTTTTTTTTAATACTTGAGGGGCCGATTGTGCAATTTCATTTTGGTGTGAGAGTCACCGCACTTGCTGTGTGCGGTGACTCTCACACCAAAATGAAATTGCAAGGTGTTGCCGTTAATGAACTCGACAGCCTAAATTATCGTTTATGGTTACGGGTAGGGTTTGGGTTTTGAGTTTTACGATTTAAAGTTTATAGTTAAGGTTTAGGGTTAGTGTTTAGGGTTTAAATTGGTTTAGGGTTTTAGGGCTTAGGGTTAGGGTTAGAGTTTAGGGTTTATGGTTTACCTCTCTTAAGGTTTATGATTACGAGAAGGGTTTCAGTTTAGGGTTTAAGGGTTAGGGGTTAAGGCTTTGGGTTTAGGATTTTAGGATTTAAGGTTAGGGTTACTCGTTAAGGTTAGGGTTTATAGTGTATGGTTACGAGTAGGGTTTGGGTTTAGGGTTTTAGGATTTAAGGTTTCTGGTTAAGGTTTAGGGTTAGTGTTTAGGGTTTAAATTGGTTTAGGGTTTTAGGGCTTAGGGTTAGGGTTAGAGTTTAGGGTTTATGGTTTACCTCTCTTAAGGTTTATGATTACGAGAAGGGTTTCAGTTTAGGGTTTAAGGGTTATGGGTTAAGGCTTTGGATTTAGGATTTTAGGATTTAAGGTTAGGGTTACTCGTTAAGGTTAGGGTTTATAGTGTATGGTTACGAGTAGGGTTTGGGTTTAGGGTTTTAGGATTTAAGGTTTCTGGTTAAGGTTTGGGGTTAGTGTTTAGGGTTTAAATTGGTTAAGGGTTTTAGGGTTTAGGGTTAGGGTTAGAGTTTAGGGTTTATGGTTTACTTCTCTTAAGGTTTATGGTTACAAGAAGGGTTAGGGTTTAGAGTTTTACGATTTAAAGTTTATAGTTAAGGTTTAGAGTTAGTGTTTAGGGTTTAAATTGGTTTAGGGTTTTAGGGCTTAGGGTTAGGGTTAGAGTTTAGGGTTTATGGTTTACCTCTCTTAAGGTTTATGGTTACGAGAAGGGTTTCAGTTTAGGGTTTAAGGGTTAGGGGTTAAGGCTTTGGGTTTAGGATTTTAGGATTTAAGGTTAGGGTTTATAGTGTATGGTTACGAGTAGGGTTTGGGTTTAGGGTTTTAGGATTTAAGGTTTCTGGTTAAGATTTAGGGTTAGTGTTTAGGGTTTAAATTGGTTTAGGGTTTTAGGGTTTAGGGTTAGGGTTAGAGTTTAGGGTTTATGGTTTACTTCTCTTAAGGTTTATGGTTACGAGAAGGGTTTGGGTTTAGGGTTTTAGGATTTAAGGTTTGTGATTTTGATTAGGGTATATGGTATAGGGTTTAGGTTATGATTATGGTTAGAGTTTAGGGTTTGTGTCAATGTAAAAAATAAGAAAGTAATTAGGATATCTTTTTTTGTATACCTCCTTTTTTTTTTAACGTTTGTAGGTGAAAAAATTACAATTACATATAGCCCCCCAAATGTAATTTTTTTTTTACTTTTTTAGGTAAAAAAAATTATTATTCAAGTAATTAGTCAACATAACAATTTTATTTTTACCCTATAAACTTATTCGCGGACAGAATTAAGACAAATACGTACCATTATTTATAAATAATGTATTCCTTTACGGATTAACTTAAAAAATACATACCATTCCTTAGTTTTGAATTCCCTAAACCATTCACCATTCCCAACTTGTGAATTAGCAGTACAATAATAATTTATTTGCATAAATAAATAAATAATTATTTTTAAGATATTTTTTAAAGGATTAAAAAGTAATTCAAGCAAGGAATTACGATAAATACATACATTCCGTAGTTGTGAATTAATTTTTTTCTTATTCTTTGCAAGATAAAAATACTAATTGATATAATTACGACAAGAATTATTCACGTAATTAATTAAGAGAATTATATTTTTCAAAAATAATTTATTTTTTATATAGATTAACCAATTGATAGCCTAACAATAACATTAAATTTTTTTTAACTTTTTTTCCTTTAACATTTGGGGGGCAAAACTGTTGCACGTAATTATCGTTCAATGAAAGTAATTAGGATATCTTTTTTTTATACCTCCTTTTTTTTTTAACGTTTGTAGGTGAAAAAATTACACTTACATATAGCCCCCCAAATGTAATTTTTTTTTTACTTTTTTAGGTCAAAAAAATTATTATTCATGTAATTAGTCAACATAACAATTTTATTTTTACCCTATAAACTTATTCGCGGACAGAATTAAGACAAATACGTACCATTATTTATAAATAATGTATTCCTTTACGGATTAACTTAAAAGATACATACCATTCCTTAGTTTTGAATTCCCTAAACCATTCACCATTCCCAACTTGTGAATTAGCGTACAATAATAATTTATTTGCATAAATAAATAAATAATTATTTTTAAGATATTTTTTAAAGGATCAACAAGCAATTCAAGCAAAGAATTACGATAAATACATACATTCCCTAGATGTGAATTAATTTTTTTCTTATTCTGTCCAAGATAAAAATACTAATTGATATAATTAGGACAAGAATTATGGCAATTAAATCCTAATTAGGACAATGATTTTTTTAACATTAATTTATTTTTTTATATACATTAACTAATTCCTAACCTAATTAAGATAATGATTTTTTAACCTTTTTTTAACAGTTGCGGCCCCCCAAAATTGTCAAAAAGGCCCCCCAAACTTAAAAATATATAAATAAATAAAGGGGCTGAGATGCAATTTCAGATTTATTATAAGAATTAGAAAAGGGGGGCTAATATGCAATTTGGATTTGGTGTGAGAGTCACCGCACACATTGGTGTGTGCGGTGACTCTCACACCAAATCAAATTGCACAATCGGCCCCTCAAGCAAAAAAAAAAAAAAAAAGGAGTGATATGCAATTTTTGGTGTGTGTGAGAGTCACCGCACCAACAACGTGCGGTGACTGTCACATACACCAAAAAAAAAAAAAAATAACCAGCAATTAAAAAAAAAATTGGGGATAGAGAGTCACCGCACAAAGCTTGTGCGGTGACTCTCACATTACCCATAAATTGCACAAATACCCCCAAAGACGCCCCACCTATTAAAAAAAAAAATTTCGGATGGCATTTTTGTGAGAGTCACCGCACAAATCTTGTGCGGTGACTCTCACAATTGCTAAAAATTGCACAAAAAGCCCTCCTGACACACTCTGCACAACTGCACACGTGGATAAAAAAAAAAAATTTAATCAGTCGCCGCACAAGCTGTGTGCGGCGACGTTAATATGGGAATCAAAAAAAAAAAGTGACCCCAAAATGGGGACTTTTTTTTTAATTAACAATATTTAGAGAAATTTTCCATTTGACAACAGAACTTATCACTAACTTTTATAGGTATCGTCGCTACAGTACTCAATTATACTTCTCGCGATTTTGGTGAAAAGAGAGAAACCTCAATTGTGTTACTCGTAGTGATGACAATGCGCGGGTAAATCTCCTCCGACACACCCTGCCAGCTGTTCCTCCCCCCCCCCCCCTCCCCCCCCCCCCCAAACAAAAAAAAAAAAACAACCAGAACCAAAAAAAAAAAAAACCAAAACAAAAAAAAAATTTCTCTTCGATTATTTAGACTAATCTTCAATTGGTTGATCTATGCAAGCTTCACTCATATTACATTGCCTGTTTGATTTTATTTAGTCATTTTTAGTTTAGATCAATTAGATATTTTAATATTAAATTTAAAATTGTCTAGAATTTATTTCCGCTAATGAGGCTTCAATTTAATAATTAAATAAAATATTGTGTCCTTAAGATTTAGATGTTCTTGGTTTTTATGTGCAATTAATTATTTTAACATTGCTGAGTTAGTTACAATACTACAAATTGTCATCTATGAGTATAGATCTCAGCATTGTGAGTTAGTGTTGCATTTTTTATAGTCACTAGTAGTAACTTTTTTTTTTTTTAACTATCAACAATATTCTATCCTATTCCTATAATCACTAGTAGTAACGAAGACAAAAAAATATGTAGCCTACGTTTAGATGCCTATTATCCTTAGAAGCCGAAAGTGGTGAAATAAAAAAATGGTACAAGCAATCAAAAACTGCCATTATGGGAAAAAAAAATGCAGAAGGAAATCTGTAACACAAGGAAATGACTTTTTTTTCCTGGACTGTTTAGATAATTGTATACCAAGAGGACACAACATTTATTATTGTGAAAGTGAAAAAAAAGAGCAAAAATCATAAATAATACAAAGAGAAAAATAAAGAGTACCAAAGTGCAAAAGAAAATGATTTTTTTCCCTGGACTATTTAGATACTTTCTATAAGAAGCACTCTCCTCACCAGCTAATATACCCTGACTTGAAATGTTGTACGTAGTCTGCATTGTAAAACCTAAGGGCCCCAAATTTCTTCATTTACTAGGTCACCCTCCAATCCCAGTGGCTAAAAGGTTTACAAGTCATCTCCTAGTTTTTTTGAGAAGGAATTAGTTACTATATTTTCAAATGCAAAATGAACTCCGATTCAGCAAGAAGCCAATCCAGAATGATTGAAAAGACCGGTTGACTGAAGCCATTTGGCAGCAATAATACAACGGGGCATCCATTTGTGGTTCTTGGATCCAAAAAAGAAAGAGTTTTTTTTTTTTTTTTTTTTTTTTTTTTGAGGAATAAAATGAAAGAGATTAAGTGCAGCAATAATGATGGAAAATCTAGAGTTATGTTTTAGTAGGCTTATCTCGTTATGGTAGCTTATGTCATTCTGTAAAGCAAATGAATTCACTTTTTCGAAAAATAAAAAGCTGACGTCATTGAATCATTGAATAATGTTATACATACAGAAATGGACTTCACAATTAGTAAATTTCGTGAAATTTACTTTCCTCCAAAAGAAAGTTCATCAGATTTTTTGAGCCTATGAATAATAGCAAGGGAAATAATATGTGTTTGGTGCTAGATTCATGTTCCCGCCAATGATTTATGTTATTTGCTGAGGAATTCTAAATTTTGGCCTTAGTGTGGGTGTTGTAGAGGTGTCTTTAAATATAAATATAAGATGGCATCATGCGATAATAATAATCGCTACATAGATACAATAAGATTTTTAGGAAATCTCCCCAAGTACAAGTCGTTCTATTCGCACTCGAAGACTCCATTGGTGGCTCCTTTTAATGGACCATGAGCTCTTAGTAATGAATAAGTATCTTAACAGTTTTATAATATGTAGTTTTTAGAAAATATTTAATAATTCAACGAGACCTGGTTTGCACCATGATGATCTATAGTCATCGGGCCCGTCCAACAAAGTGCCACAACTGAAGATTTGGGCCTATAAAGACTGCTTTACGGTAATGACGTCAGTCCAAGAGTGGCAGCAGGTCCAGAACCCTGATCTGCTTAGTTGCAAATGAAGTGATGTTCTCTAATACATAGTGTTTTTACTGAAAGCAAATACATAACAACACACAACTAATTTAATTTTTACCTAAGGTCACTGAAACACTCACCTAAGCACACCCCACGAGTGAATCTCAAAAGGCAATTGCTGACTTTTGGAACCAGCCCACGAAACTTAAGTGCAGGGACACTATCCTCACATTGTTTCGATGTAGGATGGGAACACTCATCTTTTACCTCAGGTTTCACTCAAACTCGCAAAAACGATGTTTTGTTTTTACTGAAAGCAAATACATAACAACACACAACTAATTTAATTTTTACCTAAGGTCACTGAAACACTCACTTAAGCACACCCCACGAGTGAATCTCAAAAGGCAATTGCTGACTTTTGGAACCGCCCACGAAACTTAAGTGCAGGGACACTATCTCACATTGTTTCGATGTAGGATGGGAACACTCATCTTTTACCTCAAGTTTCACTCAAACTCGCAAATACGATGTTTTGTTTTTACTGAAAGCAAATACATAACAACACACAAACTAATTTAATTTTTACCTAATGTCACTGAAACACTCACCTTAGCACATCCCACGAGTGAATTCCAAAAGGCAATTGCTGACTTTTGGAACCGCCCACGGAACTTAAGTGCAGGGACACTACCTCACATTGTTTCGATGTGGGACGGGAACACTCTAATACATAGCGTGCTTAAATAAAATTTTGTTTTATGACTCTACCTAATAAGTCAGAGATTTGAATCTCATCTCGATTAATTCCCCACTCCTATTGTAATATAGTAAGATTTATTAAAAAAATAAAATTATCTAATATGGTGGTAACGCTGAGGCATACCTTTAATACTCTCAAACTAGAATTTTAGTAACTGTTTATCATTTTTTAAATTGTAGTTCTATGCGAAGAAAAAATCATTCTCTTTGATCAATAAATACAGTTTCAAGTACAAATGAAGGAATTGGGTAAACATGTGAACATTTTTATGTAATCATAAGTACAAACCAAAATTGGAAGGGGTGAAAGTTCGCGATTGTTTGTGTAGTCAAATGTTAATTTCACCCCGAATGTTGTATAGGAAACCATTTTGATGGGTTCTAGTTTTCTTCTGTCCTATTGGCTTCTTTTATATCTATATAACTAAAGTTGTAGATCAAATCCACATAATACCAAATTGCCAGGGAAGAGGCTCTTAATTAATGAAAATCCCCCAACATTTTTCAAGCATTATATTTATGAGCCTTATATCTACCTATATTATCAAATGCATTTTTCATTTATTACGTCCTCACCCAAAAATTTTAAATTACAAAAAAGGGCAAGAGGATTGCATTGGACATTGACTTGGCAACGTGTAGAATGAATCAACAATTTTCCAATCAGTCATCAATGCCAATGACTTGAATCCAAACCCACTTAATAGACCAATTCAATTATGTCAAAATCATTTTATAGCATCCAAACAAAAAACCAAGAACGCGATCAAAAGAAACCAACCCACTTGCAGATGAGCCCAAAAGATCACCACCGTCTAATTTGATCAAACAGCCGATAACGAATCCCACCCCACTTAAGCAATAGAAAACCCCTCCACCAAGAAACCGCATTATATCAAAGGGCGGCTGACCTAATTCATGATTCCGCGAACAGAGACACCTAGCTTTTGAACAGCCAATCACTGCCTGACACGTAATGGGATTGATCCCACCTTTCTTTTTTGTCTATAGGAAAAAATGCATCATTTTTTTGTAACATTAATACCATTTCTAATCGACAGAACATCGTAGTAGTCATTGATATTAACAAATACTCCATGTGCCCTAAATTATTAGTCAAAATTTCTAATGGTGCTAACTTAAGACATCGGGATTGTTAGGATCACCAATAATAATTAGTGATTTAGTTTATGAACAATCCATTGTGGTAAAAATTCTACGAAGGAATAACCAAAGAAATCATGTTAATATTCAATCACCTTCTTGAAGCGATGTGAGCCGGTACCAGAACAGTCAAGGGGTTGATCAAGAAGCCAACTATCCGCCAATATGAACACTACGGCCATTCCGTACTCTCCATGAAACCCAAATGATAAAAGCATTCCAGACTGAACAAATGCCAAATTGTTAACATTGCAGGAGTCCCTTTTACATTTCTTCTATCTGTGTTCTCCCTCTCATCATAAAAGCCTAATTAGGTTGCGCTGGACTGGATTAGGAAGTGAATGTGATTAAAATACGGCCCAACATTTATCCACCACAAATTAGCACGAACGTCGTAGTCAGGCCCAATGATACTCCTCAAATTACTAATCGGTACCGTCTAAGGAGGTCTACTTATCTATATGGATTAATATTTCCTACGTTTTCATGCCTGCATGTCACACGGATTGAAGAAAATTTTAAATATAGATTATAATATGTGCCACGCATCTACTTCCGCTAGTTCGAAAAAGTTTTCTCCATCGCGGGGGTAAGAAACATTAATCCATCCAAAATAGGGCTAATCTTATAAAATCTTCCTAACGTTTGGTCAAACTTATACATTACCCCCTAATCTTTAATTCTTCTCACTTTATCCCCAATCTCAATCAAACTCACCAACTTAACATTTAAACTATTGTGAATTGACAAAAATGCCAACTCTTTAATAATTTTTTCAAATTATCAAACGTAATACAGCTTTAGCGAGTTTGGATATACATGATATGTGTCTTTACTCGAATTTGAAATTCTTATTTTACACGCGTCATGCATCCAAATCTGCTAGTGTAAAAGTATTCTCACATTGCTAGTATAGGAAAAATTAATTAATTCATTCATTCATTGTGTAATTATATGTATGTAATACAGCTTCACTTAAGGATTAAATTTCTCAGGCCATTTATTTGCAATGGATTTACTAAATTATTTCCAGATGTTGCGTTCCAAGAATCAAGAACCAGGAGATGAAAACTTTTAACTCATAATCCTTTCATCAAGCCTTCTTATCTCTTTGTGGGCTATTGGCTTGATTTTGTTGCTAGCACGAGTAAAACGTTAATTCCCTGAAGAACTTCAGCCACTCTTAAATGCTACTAGTACCTGTAAACTACTACTATACTACCACAATAATAACCAAAGATATTTTGTCCGAAACAAGAGAGGAATGTGCTCTTAGAGAAGTCCATTATCGAAAAAGAAGAATAGTCTGATGAATGGCACTTTTACGCAGAAGGAAGGGAAAATATGCTTTTAAGACCTAATATAAGGACATTAGCTAAATGAGCATAGGGATTTTTATTCGACTCTAAGTCTCTCATTATCTTTCTACTTTAATTCAAAAACAATGAAAAAATTTTGGCATGACCTTGCGACTAATTTTCGTCGAGTGTATTCGGATCAAGCATGAGACTGGCAATTGTCAAAAATTTGTTGTTTAGTTTAAAAGTTACAAATAGCCTAGTATCTAATTGGATACCTTTGCTTTCGATAAGAATAATAGACAGATGCCCAGAGATTGACTCTAGTGCGAGAAATACGATCTTAAAAAGTGTGCATTAAAGACTCTCTTCCTTTAGATGACATGCGCCCTAAACAATTGAGCCAGATTGTTGGTTCATTTGTTGTCTGTGGTTTGCTTCTTTTTGCTTTGATTTGTGGAAGTCATCATTGAATGCGAATAGTTGAAACACAGTTATTATTGTTCGGTAATTTTCGTCAACATACACTCTCGCAACCTAAGAAATGGTTCTAAGTTTACAATTTGCGTCCCAAAAAAAAAATATATATATTTAAACTATTTTTTTCAACTTTCTTACTTAGGTTAAATGCATGGCCTTATGTGCCAAAATAAATAAAGTGTCACGCACTCGCACATCTCAAAAGGGAAAGAGATAGGTACCATCAACTAAAGGAAGGAAAGGATACGTATCCTTCCATCACACCAAATACACAAAATAATTGCCAGTGAAAACTTTTTTGGGTAACTAAACAAAGAACACAGGCTTAAGTGATGTATCCAAAAAAAAAATTGAAAAAGATTGCACCAGAATGGGTAAGGCAAAAATAAATAAAATTAGTCGCTTTTGTGATCCTATTATTTCCAAAGAAAGCATACTCAAGCTAGGTTCATGTTGAGGCTAGAACTTTTACATTCCATCAATCTAAGGAAAGACAAAAAATGGACTTCGCTTTTGTGATCCTAATACGTTTAAAGAAAGCATACTAAAGTTATCTGGGAATTTTAGGCATCCATTAAAAATTTTATGCAAACAAAACCTTTTTCTTTCTGGTAAATACTACAAAACATCTATATATACACCCTTCCTGGTGGATAAATAGACAAAAAGGAACAAAGAGAAAACATCAAAATTATAATAACCTAGTAAAAACTTACACCAAGAATCAAGCAATTCCTCTGGTCCGGACATGATTCTCTACAAAGTGCCTTTAATTGGTATGTCAAATGCATTTATTCTTGCTCCTCAAACCAAGGGAGCTGCCATGCTTTCTATACATCAATTTTTTTTTAATCAATCGTCAACAGTATTCTATTATATTCCTAAACCTACCTTATGGGAGAGGCTTAATTGGGCTTAAGAGGAACTAATGGGGATTAAACCATCATTGAACCAAATGGTTACATTATACATCTATTTAGATTTTTTATGAGAGGCAGGGGTTGATTGAGCCTAGGAGGCACCGACGGGAATTGAATCACTATTGGACCAAACGAGTACATTATACACCTATTTTGATTTTTGATGGGAGGTAGGATTTAAACTCCTGACCCCCAACTCCACTTATACATTAAATGTTTGGGCTAGTCAATCTAACTAAGTTGGGTTGGTTTTTCTATACATCAATTAAGGCATCATTTTCAGTGCCTTATCTCTCAATCTTCCTAAGTTTCTACCACCAATCTATGTCCGTCACTGGACCTCCGAGGTGAGCTTGAATAACGCACTGCCGATAAAAGCCTAAGTAGGTTGCTCGGGGCTAAATTTGGAAATGGATTTAGATTAAAAGATGGCCCATGATTTAACCTCCTCAACAGGAATGCAAACATAAAGGTCAGGCCCAATAATACTTAGGATTAAGTTACAAAAAGTTAGCATCCATCTCTGGACTGAGAGGTGGGCCTAGCTGGGTTCCTGTGGGCTAAATTCGGAATTGGATTCAGGTTGGAGGAGGTCTGCTTGATCTATATCGAATTATCTTTCCTCCGCTAGGGGATTAAATGCTTGTCGCACGGATAAAAATTTAAAAGCCAGGCAGGTGTTAAAACGACCTAGTAGTTAATTAGATACCTTAGCCCCCCCCCCCCTTTTTTTTTTAATTAAACCGATATTATCACATTGGGTGTTTGGTGTGATTCAAAACGTTCACATTTGGGGTGAAGTCGTAAAGCTCTAACCACTCGACTCTCTATTCGTTTTTTATATTTAGCCGTTGATAAGAAAAATAGAAGGATGTGCGGAGATTGGCACTAGTGCTAGAAATACTAGCTTAAAAAGTATAGATTATTGCATTACAAACTCCGTTTCTTTAGATGACATGTGTTTCCAACATTTATTAGTATAGAGTCATTTGGTTCAAATTTCTCAATCACTATCACTATCAATATTACTATTCATCCTGTATTTGGTTTAGTACTTGAATAAGTACCATTCCTCCCAAAAAGGTTAATGAATTTGATAGAATAGTATTTTGAGATCATAACGATTTTAATTAATTATACTTATTGCGATTGAGTGTCATTATTATTAACATTCATTCTCCTCCTTGATTCTTTTAAACCAAACACTCCCATGTATTATGATATATTATACCAAAAATTTATTTGGAATATATGCCAACAGCAAGGGGAAAGTGTACAACCATACTGCCAAAGACATTGACGGGGGAATTCAAGAAGCGTCACATCATTTCAAGACTTCAGCCAAAGATCACGAAGATAGTGAAATAGTTGGATTAATTTAAAAGATTCTTTCGCATTGCAATTACGTAGAATGGCAAATGCCTTGTCCTTTGGCAGGGAAACAAATATTAGTAAATGCTTTTACCACGGTGTTCTGAACATATTATCACAATTACATGTTCAAAAAAATTAAGCAAGCATGAAAGGTGTACTCCCTCCAGTCCCCTCGAGTTGTTTTTGCTTAACCTAACTTTTGATGATGATGTGTGATCATTATGTTTAGAAGATGTGATTTTGGCTAAATCAACAAATCTCTCCCTTTAATTAAAAATATTAACTCGGAATTGTAAAATAATTTCTTTAATTTCTTTTTTTTTTTAAATAAAAAATCAAGCCCCGGGGTGCATTGGTTTATTCGTTCTGTGAGGCCGATTGAGCTGGCAAAAGATGTAGCATTCATTCCCCGACATTTGGCATATCTACCTCGAATCTACCAACGAGGAATCTAGCTCAAACAAACGGGACACAAATAAAACAAACAAACGAGTAGCCTCCTATCTGTAAGGTACGTACTTTCTTCGAAGATTTCTTCAAAGATTCCTTTTCAGGTAACTTCAGAATCAAGAAGAAGACTATGTCCATTGTTTGTTGGCTTTCATTAGAAAGAAACCATAAGGGGCACGTGGCGCTAGTGATTTCTAAATCAGACAGCAAAAATTTTTCCCAGGATAACTCTTTACTTTTTTTTTTTTTTTAAAACAACCAAACTCTTCATTAACCGGTATTATATAGAAGTTAAAGATATATCAAATTTATACGCTTTTACTACCTTAGACATATCTGCCTTTATAACAGTTCAATAAGAAAAATAAGGTGCACACGTTAAAATGTCTTGGAATAAAGTTTGTAAAGCCCAATGTACGATATGATTATTAGAGAAACGCTGAATTAGATGCAGACAATCCGTTTCTAAAGTTATGCTTTGAAAACCATGCGTTGCTACTAGTGAGACTGCATGAAGGCAAGCTAGAGCTTCACTGTGTAGGGCAGTTGATGCTTCAATTGGTATAGATTTTGCAAACAATTGGACTTTTTCATATTACCTGTTGTCATATTATGTGAACCATCAATAATAAGCGGAAATGTCCTGAAGCACTGGTCTCTCTGCATATTTGAATCTGACCCTCTGAGTCATATCAAATGATTGATAACTAATTATTCCAGTTTTACTCAAGTCCTATTCCTTATTACATCGTTTCCAAGTAAGCATTATGTGTTTTCCTTATAACTTGCAATGGATTAATTTCCATATGATTCCATAAATGATCATTCCTTGCTAACCAAATATGTCAAAGGATAAATACCGATTGAATAAGGATGTTTGCATCTAGAACATCCTCAAACCATGAAGACGCCCATTGATTGAAAGTCTCTTTCTAGCTAGCATCAAAATCTAAACCAAGTTGAGATAATCTTCATATGATTTTGGATAAAGGACATAAAGGTGATTGAACTATGCCTCTTCTAAACAAAGATAGCATCGTAGGACAAGCATTATACAATAGTCTCCAAAAAAGAAGTGAAGCTTAGAAGGCATCTTTAAAGTCCAAAGCTTTTTAAAAACTGGAATAGGCTTCTGAGTTAAAGAACATTTGCTATGTGTTGGCAAATTAAGAGATCGCAAATGCATAGCAAGATGATAAGCCGATTTGACTGAATACATGCCATTTGCTTCAAATGACCAAATCCTTTTGTCTTCTTGTGGATAACTCCTTACTGTTTAATTCTAATTAATTAGCTACTCTGTATATTTTGTAATTTGTCATTTCAACGAGTTAGATAACTCAGACTTTGTCTATGCAAAACAATTCCTGACAAGAATTTGACCATGTAAAATGCAATTCCTGACAAGAATTTGTCTATGCAAAATACAACTCTTTACTTATAATGGTGAATAGAGTACGATAATTTTATAGTGTGCTCACTACTCACCCTCAATTCTGTAACGTGGTAATATGCATCTATAGTCCCCGGGGTACATGTAAGTAATGAAAACACAAAACAATTATTATGTCTCTAACGATATCATTTTAATCAATCCAATAAAAAGTTAGGACTGGTGTTATTGTCTGAGCATCAATTTTCCTATCAAAGCAAATTGTGATTAAATGACAGAATTGCACCTCTAGTTAACTTCATTGATCACAATTAATTTGGATGGTCCATCCCACTATTTTGTGGTCTCCTATTTGCTTCTTCCCAGCCGACGGCCCCTCATCTCTTTACGTTTGTTTAGACTCTCTTTTTATGTCTCTTCACCCAAACTCCTTTCCCACTGTCTTTTTTCATTGCACAAGAAGAGAGTCTTTTCTACGCCTCTCCACCTAGACCTCTCTCCCTCTCTCTTTTCTTCTTTACATAAGAAGAGTAAACGGCCAACCTATTTGGTTATTTCTGATTGCTTTCCCTTGCTATTTTTTCACCATCAATGTTGTTGCGGTTTTATAATTACTCTTTTTGAATTTCTCCTTTCAATCATGACATTTTATTTTTGCCATTAAACCTAAATTTTGATTTTAACAACAAAATTGATTATCGTTCAATTTTGATGTTTTTTATGCAAGAATTTATACACGAGACAAGCAGTTGTTTGTAATTATAGTTTAATTTCAACTTATATGTTTAGAGTAAAGTTTTTTCTTGTAGTTAATGGTTGATGATAGAGTGATACTTGTCTGGTTAGAGTAAAAATAAATTTTATTTGGACTTATTTTATTTTTGTATGGCGCTTTTGGTATAAATACATCAAGTTTGTATTCTAAGGGTCAAGAATTTCCTTGTTTGGCAAAGTTTGAGTTGCTCTTTTTCATTAGCTTGTAGGCTCTGTGATGAATTATTGTAATTATTTGTCTATTTGCAAATGATGTGTACTATGATGGGTTTTTGAAATGATGTATCGCATAATTTGCTCTGGCAAAAAAATTAGTGCTCTATTAATAACACCAGCTAAATGTTAATTACTAAAGTTAATTGGATAAACCCTAGAATTATTGGGACTTAATTAATGAACATCAAGGGGGAAGGTGCGAAATAAATCGTGTCAAATATTTGATGAGACCCAAAAGAACAGGTTCTGTCATGCTCTTAATCAAGTGGCACCAACGAAATGCCATTGTCTTTTCTTGTTTTATAGGTACGGAATGCAAAGACCGCCTTCTTTGGTTGAAATATGTCTGCCAACTTTTCATCAGAAACCAAGACAGGCAGCAATAGATGTTTCCTATTAACACTACAAATGGTAATAATACTAAAATGAATACCATAAAAGGGTAATTAAAGATTGATTGGCGGGAACGGTAACATCCCTTTCTCTTTTCTTTGTTTCAGTAATTTAGTGGAAGCTGATTAGGAAAAAGTTAATCGCTTGTGGCCGAGGGCAAGGTTAGTCCAATGGGAGACATCATGCAGCCAGGCCCCTCAATCTTTACAAGTTTATTATGTTAATTATGGCCTCCGTTAATATCAATTGCTGTGATATTTCCATGTGTCTAACTTCATTTTCATGTCGTTAAATAGTCGCTTATTTTGACTCGAGGCCTCTCACTGTTGATGGTAGGATTGTCATCAGTTTTCGTTTCTTAAAAAATTTCATGTAGTGCTCGTTCCTAAATAGATATTGTTTTAGCATATGTACCTATCTATGTGGTTTACCAATATTGTTTGAACAAAACCGAAGGGCCTTATTAAGCACGTCCCTTGATAGTGTTTTTATTCAAACTAAATATGCGGTGGTGACAGAGGGGCACTACTAACATCAGTCTCTCCTCTCAAAGTAATTAAGAGCATTAGAAAATACAAGGTAAGGTGTTCAAAAATTAATTTTTTTTAACCTAACCAAATGGTTTTGCAAGCTGTTAGAAGTTCTTCGACCAGTAATACTATAGGTTTGATAAAAAAAAAAAAAAAAAAAAGAAGGAATTTCTTCGACCAGTAAAGCACCAAATGGGATTATCTTTCTTTCTTTCTTTCTTTCCCCGCTGCCTTTAGAAGTCTTAATCCCAAGCGAACATTGCAACTTTATTCCCCGCTCAACCCCACCCGCCCCCCCTCTCTTCCTTGGGAAAAAAGAAAGAAAAATTAAGCAAGCGTGATTTCTACAAATCCAAGAAACTTATACTTTCATCACATGCAAATGTCGAATTTATGGTTTAAATCAACTAGTGGGAAATCACTATTGGACCAAAAAGAAAAACGAGGAAAAGGAATTCAGCATTATCATCGAAAATAATGCTGAAAATATTGTGAAAGCAAGGAGTGACATTAATCTTAAAGTTCTTAAATTGTCCAAATTTATTAATACTTGGGTCAAAATCACTTTGACTTGTTTAGATTCCTGCAAAGTTCCCTTCTCCACGATGGTGGTAATTTGTGTGATATCTCCATTAATTAAGAGAGTTAAGGTAAGGTATATACATTTATTTGTTGCATAGACTAAAGATGGCAAAAAGAAAACTAAAAGCAAATTTGCAACAGTTTAAAGTTTGGTGAAGAAATCCCCTAGTAAATGATCTTAGATACTTTGAAAGAACAAGAAAATCTTGGTAATCTTTATGAGATTTCAAGCAAAAAAATAATTCTGATGACTATAAAGTTCATTTCTGTCGCCAGCAGAGGGAGGGAGAGAGAGGTGGGGGGGGGGGGGGGGGAATTAATTACTCTGAATGCATGACAATTAATGTTAAGATATCTTTTTGGCCTATTTGCGTAAAGGATTAAAAAACAAAGAAGCTTTCAACAGGTTAGAGTTAGTGCAACAGTTGCAAATGCCACTTGCCCGCATCTGTTTCATGCTTTTTACCCAGACAAGAGAAATACTACTACAGTTTTTTCCTTTTGTCATGAGTCCGCGAGCTGCGGCTCCTACGATTGCAGGGACCACCCACAAGGTCCCCCCGCACATTATTTATGATTAGGACAATTGCTTTGTTCGTTCATCTCATGATAGTTGATTTGCGAATGCATGTTAACTCCTCCTGATAACGAAACAACATTGACTACTAATGAAACATGATATATATGCTTATCATAGTCATAGCACAAAATAAATGGCAGCGAAATGGATCAGTTAAATCGGTACGTTTTCTGTCCAAATGAGGTGAATTGCGTACCCTTAATATGGAAAGAAGACTGGCGGATGGATTATTCTTGCCTCAATCGCAAGAAGCAAGACAAAAACGCCACTGGGTAAAAAGCATTGGATAATAATTGTGAAATAAATGGCATGGCGTTGGTAATGTTGAGTTTACTAATCACGTTTTAGAAATAAAAGGGCACTTGCATAATTCCAAATTGAGTATATTAAATTTGATTATCCATTGTAATTTGAAATTTTAGTAGAGAAGTGAGTATTTTGGTTTCTCCAGGGCCATGTGAAGTTTTTCCACTTTTTCAATAAATCAAAGTTCCAGATATTTATAGCGATTGGTCATTATGATAATCGAGATTTTTTGGTTTTTTTGGGTGGAAATCTTGGTATGCAATGCGTCACGAACCTGCTAAAGTACAAGATTCCGTGGAAATAAAAAGGTTCACTTTACTTCTTGCAATAACTGGGAAATTGAAGTCCAGCTTTCTTCTTTCATTATTCCTAGGAAGTACCAACTTTTCCCTTTTCTTTTTGGCTTTTGTTGCTGCTAGCTGCAATTGCAATCACAAGCAGCAGAAACCCTAGCTTAATACAAAATAAATGAATGAATGCAGATAGAGTGCTTGTGTTTGATCATGATTTGGGGAGAGAATATAGGGTGCAACTTATTGAAAGTTACACCGATTAGATTAAAAAGTAGCAAAGTATCCTGCTGAGATTAGAAGAGGCTTTCGTAAAAAATAAAAAATAAAATAAAGGACTAAGAAGACATATGTATGTATGGAAACATAATAGATGCTAACTGCTAGCTTGTAACACTAACTACCCCCTTAAACCAATTAACCTTCACCACCCCATCCCACAATTATGCACACACACACTCATAGAGGACATTCACACCTACATATAAACATGCCTCCATTTGCAAAAGACAAAATTATCTAACCTAGCTAAGAAAAACCATTCAACCCTTTTTCCTCCCCTCCTCCTCCTCCGCCACCACCTAGTGCTACTCTTGTACTGCTACAGCTCGGGCAAAAATCACCTCATTTCTTATCCATCAAGAAAAACGAAACTGCACAATCTATAGCAAATGTTAGGCTTTAGGAGCGAATGTTGAGGTAGACCGATTGAGTCTATGAATCTAGGGGCTCTACCGGTGGCCTAATGACGGACTTCACTGTTGGATCAATAAGTAGAGTCTGTGGACCCGATTCACCCCAACAGGCTTCAAGTGCCCCCTACAAAGACTATAATGAGTTCAACATCATCCCGTGGCTCACCGAACCGTCGGCCAGAAAACACCTACTGTACCGCGGAATAAGTAGCCGAAGCGGCAAATGGGTATCGGAAATTCGTGAACCACGTAAAACTACATGTATTTGCTATTTGGCTGGGAACTCACCCTACACCGGAGATGGTTGCCGTGGCCGCACTTGCCTTGAAAGGTAGTGATGTTGTACTAAACTTTTTCTTGTCCCTTCACGAATAGGAATAATTCAGCAACCACATTTTAGGACTTAGATCTAAAAGAAAACTGTGCCACAGAGTTGAATGTGTGACTTCATAAAGAGAGAAATGCACTTCGCAGAAAAAGAACAAGATTTTTTTTGACAAAAAAGAAAAAGATTCGTTTTTCGCTGTTGGATATATAGAAAAAGAAAGCAATTGCAAAAGGAAAAAGCTAGATCATCTACCCAACTGCCCATGTATACACACCTAGGGTCACCACAACACTGATCGCTTTTAGTCTCTACTCTCTCTGCATACTGCCTGCATACTGCCTCGGTCCAGTAATTCTTCTTCCATGAATCCATGAATCCATGACTATTAGATCACAAATACTTTTCTGCTTTTATCATGTCAGTGACTTCCTTCCATTCTTCTTGCTCATTTCAGGTCAGATCATAACATCTCTGTTATTTCCAAGCCCTGCCATTTCTTGAAGGTAAATTTCCATTGCTTTTCTGATTTCATTAAATTCTTCGTTCCTTTAATTAATGGTATAGTTCTTCTTGCTTGGTGTCTGACTATGTATTCTTCATCACCACCTCGCCATCACCCAAACTTTCTCAATCCTCTCCAACTTTACTGCAGTTTTTCCTTCAATCTCCACCTACGTTAGACCACATTAATCAAACACTCATGGTAAAAATGCCGAGGAAAGCCCTTTATTGAACAGTATAGCTATATGTCCTTAATCTGGGTAGAGATGTAACCAAGAAGAGCAGCAATATAATTAACGGATTTCGTTAACACCCATTCTTCCTCAATGCTTTCAAACTCCGCTGCGGTTTTTATTCCATTCCTGCCAAACTTAGTCCACATTTTAAGCAAACACTAGGAACTTTTCGAAGCTTGAAATTTTAACCAAGTCCACCACATAAGTACCCATTCTTCCTCACGATCTCCTCCTCATAAAAATTCTTCCTCTTTGCGCCCTATTGGACTACTAGTCTACTACTTGGTTATCACGCGTTCTTGTGCCTAATTGAAAGTCACTTGAAAGTTGAATCTTCTTGATGATGGGTGGTGATAGAAAGATCTTGTTGAAACACGTTATTCTTCTCCTCATCCTGATCTGTCAAATTTTCATTCCAAATTTCTTCATCTTTCTTGTTAGTCCTCTGCGGAACTCTTCTTCACCTGTAACTTTTTTGGTGCCGCCAACTTTTCACTATAAAGATTTTCTCAAGACAAAATCACGAAAAGAAAGAGATAATGGTTTCTTCTTCTGGGAATCCACCATACCCTTTCTCTTATTTTCTGGCAGCAGCTAAGTAGGACATGAAAGTTGCTTCAGCCTGCAAATCTCCTTCATGTTTTTTTTTTTTTTTAATTGGGTAGATCTATTTCTTTGGCTCTGCGAAACCCTAGTATTGCTGGTGACTGACTCACCATTTACTATCACAGACCCTGGCACATGTATTTGGAAGGAACATAACTTAGGGTTTTGTGTTCAAATTACTATACCATGTCTCATACTCCTATCTCTTTTATAGAATTTACTGATGCTAGGGGCTTTACATAACTACTTATTTGAAGCTTTGTTAACAAGGTCGATATTTAGCAGCCCACACAGCTAGCTTTTGTGGGGGAAAAAACTACTTGCTTTCGTGATTTTACTTGGGTAAATCAACAGTATAATGAATCAATTATTGAGCTTTTTGGGTTAAGTCATTATAATCATGGTGAAATTGCTGTTGTTAACGTTAAATATATAAATAAAGCCAACGTTTATTCTGAAAAGGTGCAAAACCGCAGTTATAGGCTTATAGATATGATCATGAAGCTTGAATGTTGATTTCGTGCAGAATGGATCAAGGTCCGACTGAGCAACGTCCTGGGGATCTCATTACCATTCAATACCAAAAACCGAAGCCCGACGAAGCTGGATCAGTAATGAGGATAAAATACGTAACGATTGGCAGGTTCAACAATTATAGACAACTGGAGTCATATCTGCTCGAAAAATGTGGAGGAGGCTTTCGTGTATATCCAGGAGGCGCTGACTATCCGGTGATAACTTACACCAGATATAATGATCCGTATAATGATATGAATAACGTGGAGCGTCAGCTGAGGACCGAAGCATGGGATGACTTTGCTGCGTCTGTCTATCACATTCTTATAAGAAGGGTCCAGGCTTAAGTCACCAACAGCATCTCATGCGGGAGATATAAAGAGTGATGATCAGTGCTTTCAGGATTTGTGGTCAGACATTGATTTACAATTACTTTCTTAATCAATCATTTCCCAGAACTTGGATCTAGATTTCCAGCTGTCCGACTTATTAAAGTACTGTGTATGTAATATGAAATTCGGATTTGGATTTCAGTTCTTCCACTGAAAACCTAGCTCCATATGAAGTTATAGTTGGCTTGAAGCACATTAAACAAAATTTGCTTGGTGGTCTATTATGATTAGTATTAGTATTAAATGCCGCTTTATCAAAACTATATAAATTTTTATTTTAACTGAAAAGCTTTTGACAATAGTGTCACTACATAATTCTGCATTAAATTTAAGCTAGAATAGTACGTGTAGCGTACACTAAAAGTAGAAAACAAAAAGCGGATGACTATGTTGACGAGGAAAATAAGCTTATTGCCTGGTAATCAAGACTGTGGGGTTGAGTAATAGATAGGTCTCTTTCACATTCAACTCTGTCTATGATTTAGGAAAGATCTTAATTCCTCGATCACTTTCCCGGATTGATACTATTAATTTTGGGGGATTGACGTCTGGCCTCAGGCAAGGTTTGTTACATCAATGGATCGTGAATGATGTACCTGCGAAAGGGCTTATATGATAATATTGGTAGCCATCAACATTTTTTGTAAATACAAAATCTATCTCCTTCATGTTTCAAGTATGAATTTATTAACTAGGAAGAAACCAGCCTATACTAAGTCGAGTGAAACTCATTAAGGCAGTCTTGATACTTTTTACTAACCTATATAATTAAACCATATCCAGTGTCAATGTTTATATGATATATTGAGCTATTTACCAAACTTTCAATTTCATCAGAGGTGAACATGAAGACCTTCTTTTTCCTCTTATTCTTTTTATTTTCTTTGTTGCCTGTAAGTGGCCGTTGTTTGAAAATCACTCCTATATATAATTATATTCTGGTCAACTTAAGTTTCCAGATAGCATATCCGATAAGCATCCACATGTGATGAAACAGTATGGCACAAAAGAAGCGAAGTATTAGCTCAAAAAAAAAAATGTTAGCTATAATGTTGCCATTTGAAAATGGTGACAAGACTAATCCTTAGAGTAATAGGCAGTAGAAAGAGAAAACATGACGACAATGATATCAGAAGAATAAATAAATGTACTTCGAATAACATGATTTGAATTTTAGGGATGCTAATTATGTTGGGTCTACTATGATAATTCCTTTTCTTCTCTCACGTTCATTTAGATATTACTATGATATCTTTCCTAAAACCAAAAAGTATAGATTAATTGACAGGATCTCTGTCATAGATTCTTTCTCTTTTAATTCGAAAACAAATTTAACTCATAAGATAATAACTCCTTTCCTAAGTTGCAGTGGAAAGAAAGACGGCTAGAAAGAGCTGCTAACCTGCGCCGAGAGGATCGAGAAAACTAAAATACGTCGTCAGCCATTGTTGAGTTCACCATCTTCAATGGGTAGATCCGGTGGAGCTGAGTGTTCTCTGGCTGCATTTTAGCAAAAAACAAATAGTATCTGCCTGCATCAAATGAAAATGAGTGCAAATAACAGGGATGAGAACATCAGTAGGAGCCAATCCATGATGGGCTTTCCTCATTATTTCGAGTCCGGCCCATTAAATTATAAAAAGGGTTTTGTTTAGTCCTTTTGTATTAGAAGAAAACGAGAGAGGTTGATTGTAAAGAGTGCCTATTGTGAGTTGTGAGGAAAGTTTTTAGAAACCTTTGCTTTGTACTGCATTGTTTTTGCTCATAGTGAAATTTTCTCTCTTGGTCTGCCCGTAGATGTAGGTCTTACGACCGAACCACGTAAATTTCGTGTTCATTATTTTCATTGCGTGCTTAATTTATCCTATTTCGCTTCCGTTTTGCCCAACAAACCACAAAAATAAGATGGTTTGATTGTGATGAATAGGGAAATCTTACTGTTGAGTTGGGGAAGGGATCTAGCACCAAATATCCTCTTATAAATAAGTGTCCACAAGCTGAAGCACCAGAGCAATCATCAAAGAAAACATGGGCCCAAGTAGTTAGTGAAAAGCCAAACACTCATGGTAGTATGGAGCTGAAATTTATACCACCTGAAAAGAAGCAAGCTCAATTGACGTTGGAGGATGTGGAGGAAGGTCTCCATAAATGGAGGAACACTTTCGTGGGATGCACATTGGGCTCAACTTTGCCATACTTAGTTATGAAAAATTTTGTGGACAACAGATGGAAGGACTATGTAAATTTTGAAGTTGTTTCACTAAAAAATGGGATCTTTTTGTTCAAATTTGGAAATAAGGATGATAAGAAAAATGTGTTAGATCAGGCTCCATGGCCACTTGCCAATAAAATGCTATTTCTAAAACCATGGAGTCCTAAAATAAACCTACAGAGAGATGATTTAGAAATAGTCCCTGTAATACCCGGAAAAAAAGAAGAAGAAGTCAATAAATAAAAATAATGAATAATTCAACTTGTGAATATTAATTATCGACC
Source organism: Mitragyna speciosa (assembly GCA_024721245.1). NCBI lineage: Eukaryota > Viridiplantae > Streptophyta > Magnoliopsida > Gentianales > Rubiaceae > Mitragyna > Mitragyna speciosa. Next base: position 27,547,231 of record CM045557.1, read on the forward strand.
CTTAGGAGAGGGACTTAGTGAACAAATAATTAAACTTGTAAGGATGGGATTGTAATTAGGAAACAATTAGATAAATACCTATAGAATTGTCTGCTCCTCACAAACCCTTATACGACGTTATTGATATCGGATAACCCAAGAGAAGAAAGGAACACCGTACAGGAGGGAGTTGAAGGAATCGAAGGAGATCACTACGGATAGTGAACAAGGTATCTTCAAAATTTCTTGTGATTTTGGATTTCATATGGGTAGTATTATATTAGGGCATGATTTCAAAATAATTGTTGTGGTATTTTGATCTCATATGATGACGTTTTATTGGTGAGATTTTGATGCATTAGTAATTGGAAAATAAAATAAAATAGAATGACAATAGAACACGTCTGATAGTTGCTTAGTTTGGACCAAAAAAAAAAAAAAAAAAAACAAGAAATAGACGAAACAAAGTCACTGCCCGTTGGCTTGAAAAGAATGAAAGTTATATAAAAAATGAAGGATTGCATGTCTTCGGTTGTAAGCCACTGGAGTCAAAGGTATTAATTGTTTTGAATGGGCAAATTATGACTTGCAATCAGAAAGCCGAATGGGAGGAGATGGGCAATTGTTTTGAGTGGTCAATCGAAGGCCTCGCTGACGATGTCAATCGGCAGAATGGGTTGACTTATGGGGGTTGACGTACTGTAAAGAACATGTATTAAATAGTTTAATTGATATTTTCTTTAAGTTAGGTTAATTTGTTAGTTAAATGTTTAGTCTTGTTAAATAGTTAAATAAAGATAATGGAGTTCTAACAATAATTTGGGATTTTGGGACTTTCTTACCGTGGTTATATTGTATATAGGTTATAGAGATTTAATTTATCTAATGTTTCAATAGGGAACGGAGGTGACGAAACTTTGGAATCTTGAGGTGTCCCTAGGTAACTGTGTTAAGATAAGTGGTTCTTGTCCTTCCCATAATTTTTGAAAGTTGATTTTTATAAGATGAGATTTTTGTTAAATTGTATATTCGTATTAAAATCGATGCGAGCATATAATATGTGAATGATTTATCCTATCCAAAAATCGTGAGTGGCTTTTTATTGAAAAGAATGACGAATGCATGTTGTTTGCATTATTATTTTGATATTTGTCATTGTTGGCTCATGGTTAACTTTGGTATATTGGCGGGAGCTAGTTCCCTATTCTCTGATTGTCTGGACCCAATCCTAACGGGGATAATAGTTAGGAACTCTGTTCTGTTTTAGACCCTCCTAGCGGGATATAATAGTTAGGGCTTGATCCGGTTAGCTGATTATACCCTAGTGAACCCTCGAGCCTGTCCTCTGGACTATTAGCTATGATATTATTGATTTTGTTAATTTAATATGATATGAAAATCTGTTAATCATATTGACTGTCTCTCACAAATATGTATCTATATGTATAAAATTATTTCTTTTTGTTATCTCATATATGTATATATATGCATGTTGAGAGTATGTGAATTTTATGAAAAAAAATATAATATTTATAATATGCTCGTCCCGGTGGCGAGGACATGAGCTACTTACTGAGCTTGTTTATGCTCATTCCACGCCTCATGTTATTTTTGCAGATTTAGCTCATAGCCCTGAGTTCGAAGAAGGATCCAGTCAGTGAGGCTGGTAGTCTGCTTATATTATTAGTTGGTCTAGATTATTAGTGATTGAATAATTAAAGCATGTATTGCCTAAACGCTATTGACTTTGTTATTGAGTTTAAATACCTTTTGGTATATATATATATATATTTTTAAGCATATTGGTGATTTAATGGTGTATACAATTTGGTTATTGTGGAGACTTGGAAGGTTTAATAAATTGATGGTTAGTTCTTGAATTTGCTATTGTATTTTATGCCTTACATCTTGGAATAAAATCTAAGGTGTGACGTGTTGTACCCTGGTCGTGAGGTGTGACATTTAGTGATATCAAAGTTTAGGTTTGAATCCTGTGTCTAGTATTAAGTTTGAATAGTATGTCAGGTAGGAAATTAGGGTTGGGTCAATTTATTCTTAGGAGTGGCCAACCCAAGTTATGAGTTAACATAATCCCAATTCTGGTGCCTGAATATATATGCGAATGTGTCTAAGAATGAATTCGTTTGATTTTCTTGATTTTTCTTTAGTTATTCGATGCTAATTATTAATGTTTGCTTATTTAGAATATGCCACCTAAGAAGCGAAAGCAAGTTGTGGAAACTGAAGAAGAGGAAGAACAATTTGATGAAGAAATTGAAGTCGATGATGAAGAGGACGAGATAAACCAGCCAATTGGTAACTTATGGCTGGTAATGCTCGCAGAGATGCTAATACTCTGCAACATGCAAATGCTCAGTAAGATGTCAAGTTTCAGCAACCTGTCTTGTCACCTGAGTATGTTGCTATGGCTGCTGCTTTTGCTCAAGCTCTTCAGGGAATGATTCAGCAACACGCTACTCCTCCACCTACAACCCCAAACTCAATCTAGAGTTTTAGATACTCAGGATGTTTATGTGACCATGAAGCGAGTAGGGGTTACCACATTTCGAGGGAAGTGCTGACCCTGAGAAAGCAGAGAAATGATTGGACTAAGGTAGAAGATAACTTTGACCTACTGGAAGTGAAAGAAGAGGTGAAACCCAGAGTAATTGTGCCTTTTGTGGTTGGAGGAGCATCTAAAGTGGTGGAAAGCTGTGCATCCTTGTACTCACTGATGGTGGTCAGCAGGTGACAGTGTGAGAGATTTAGGAGAGGCTTTTCTGAAGAATTACTTCTTCCCATTCCTTCGTGTACAGAAGATAAGAGAGTTTAATGCTTTGAAGTAGGCAGCCAAATATGTCAGTAATAGAATATGCACACAAATTTGTGACCTTAGGACGGTATTTACCAGCTATCATGAAAGACTGAAACGTCAAAGATGAATTCACTTCCAAGATGGATTGTTGAGTGAGATTCAATCTGGAATCGTGCATGTAAGGAGCTCAGACAGTATAGTAAATTATTCGAGGCAGCTGTAGCCACTGAGGCTGACATTCGGTCGAATACAGCGGAAAGAGTTTATCAAGCGGGCTCCGATTATGTAGTCACAGCATCAGTCATTTAGACAAAGCCAATCATCTAAGCCACCAGCTTCTTCTCGTTCTGCTACTAAGAAATCGGGGTATCCATAAGCATTCAGACTTAAGAAAGAGTGTGACTACTGCCACAAGAAGCATTTGGATAAATGTTGTTGGAAATCAGGCGCATGTTTTAACTGTGGATCATTGGATCACAAATTAAGAGATTGTCCCACACGAAATGCAGAGCAGGCTAGGAATGATGGTCAGAAGATGAAACCAGGAAGCCAAGTCAACTCTCAAGTATTTGCTATGACTCAGGATGATACTTTTGGGGCTGATGATATAGTGACAGGTACTCTTCTAATCAATTCTGTACCAGCCTTTATACTATTTAATTGTGGAGCGTTCCATTCATTTATCTCTAAACAGTTTGCTAAGAAGTTATCTGATAACCCTGTTTGGTTAGAGAAACCTTATCGAGTATGGACGCCTGGAGATAAAATTATTGAATCCAGAATAATGTTTAGTAGTTGTCAAGTTAAGTTGCCATTGGGTTGGAAAATTTTAGGGCTAATTTAGTGAGAATAACCATATTAAATTTTGATGTAATACTAGGTATGAATGGATTAGTCCGTAATTATGCCAAATTTGATTATAGAGAAAAGAAAGTTAGGCTTTCTTTACTTGGAAAAGATGAGCTAATTTTTAGGGATGCACTAAAAGGGAGACAATAGAGGTGACTCCAATATTATTTGCTCTAAAAGCCTGGAAAGCACCTAGAAAAGGATGTGATGGTTACCTAACCTATGTGGTAGACTAGAAAAATAAAGGACAAGAGTTGAAGAATCTTCCTGTATTAAGAGATTATTCAGATGTCTTTCCCGAAGAGCTACCAGGACTACCTCCTGAGCGAGGAGTTGACTTCGAGATTAATTTAGTACCAAAAGCAACTCTTATCTCAAAGACCCCTTACAGGATGGCTCCAGAAGAATTAAAGGAGTTAAAGGTTCAACTGCAAGAGTTATTTGACAAAAAATTTATTCATCCAAGTGTATCACCATGGGGAGGTTCAGTGCTATTCGTTAAAAAGAAAGATGGTAGTCTCAGACTGTGCATTGATTATTGAGAGTTGAATAAAATTACAGTCAAGAACAGGTATCTACTGCCCAGGATAGACGATTTATTTGTTCAACTAAAGGGTGCAACAGTTTTCTCAAAAATTGATTTGATATCAGAGTACCATCAACTAAGAATAAAAGATGGTGAAATCCCAAAAAGTGCTTTTCGAATCAGGTATGGCCATTATGAATTTTTAGTAATGCCATTTGGTTTGACTAATGCACCTGCGGCTTTTATGGATTTAATGAACAGGGTGTTCAAACCTCAGTTGGATAAGTTTTTTGTGGTTTTTATTGACGATATCCTTATTTACTCTCCAAGTGATGTGGAGTATGAAGAACATCTTAGAGTTGTGCTACAGATTCTAAAGCAGGAGAAATTGTATGCAAAATCTAGCAAGTGCGAATTCTGGTTGAAGAGTGTCTCATTTTTGGGTCATGTGATCTCAGAAAATGGTGTAGCAGTTGATCCTAAGAAAATTAAAGCCATTGTAGATTGACCTAAACCGACGACGGTGACTGAGGTCAAAAGCTTCTTGGATTTAGCAAGGTACTACCGAAAATTCGTGGAAGGGTTTTCCACACTTGCTATTCCTTTGACGAAGCTTACTAAAAAACGAGCTAGATTTGAATGGATAGATAGTTGCCAAAAGAGTTTTCAAGAATTGAAAAATAGATTGGTTTCTGCACCAATTTTGACCTTGCCTTCTGGGACTTGTGGATTTACCATCTATAGTGATGCTTCAAAAGATAGGTTGGGTTGTGTTCTTATGCAAAATGAAAAGGTAATTGCTTATACATCTAGGCAATTAAAACCTTATGAGTAGAATTATTCTACCTATGACCTAAAGTTGGCAGTTGTGGTTTTTGCTCTCAAGATTTGGAGGCATTATCTTTATGGAGAACAATGTGAGACATTTACTGACCACAAGAGCCTTAAGTACCTGTTCACACAGAGAGAGTTGAATATGAGACAGAAGAGATGGCTCGAGTTATTGAAAGATTATGATCTCAAAATTAGCTACCATCCTGAAAAAACTAATAAAGTTGCTGATGCTTTAAGTAGAAAAGCTTATGGGACTTTAGCAGCTATGTTAGGGAGACAATTTGAACAGTTAAATTTGAAATTAGTGGACTCCACGAAGAGTACTTTGGCAGCACTAGTGGTTCAACCAACGTTGATTGATCGAATTAAAGGGAGACAAGTAATGATGTTGAATTGATAAAGATATGGGACAAGGTACGTAAAGGAGAGCAATCAGAGTTCCAACTGCATAAGGATAATAGCTTGTGGATGCAGGGTCGTCTTTGTGTGCCTAATGATCCAGAATTGAAAGGGAAAATTTTGCAAGAAGTTCATAATTCAAGATTTTCTATTCATCCTGACAGCACAAAAATGTATCGAGACTTAAAGGAGAATTTTTTGTGGAGTGGTATGAAGAGGTCAGTAGCAGAATTTGTGTCTAAATACTTGGTTTGTCAACAGATGAAAGCAAAACACCAAAGGCCTAGTGGTTTGCTCAAGCCGTTGGATATTCCGGTTTGAAAGTGGGAGCAGATCACTATGAATTTTGTGCATGGATTACCAAAGTCAAACCATGGCAATGATAGCATTTGGGTAATTGTGGATAGGCTTACAAAATCGGCACATTTTCTTCCCATACGCACTACTACTTTCGTAGACAAGCTAATCAAGATGTACACGGAGTACATTGTTCGGCTACATGGGTTACCTCTTAGTATAGTGTCAGATCGTGATCCGAGATTTGTTTCGAGATTTTGGGAGGCCTATCAACAAGCTTTGGGGACAAAACTAAATTTAAGTACTGCATTTCATCCTCAGACAGATAGGCAGTCAGAAAGAACCATCCAAACATTGGAAGATATGCTAAGAGCCTGTGCGATCGATTTCAAAGGTAGTTGGGAAGATCATTTGATGTTGATGGAATTCTCTTATAACAATAGTTATCACAGTAGTATTGGGATGGTATCATATAAGGCCTTGTATGGAAGAAAATGTAGATATCCTTTATACTGGGATGAAATAAGTGAGAAAAGAATCACAGGGCCAGAAATAGTGCAAGTGACTATGGATAAAATTGCAGTGGTGAGAGAAAAGCTAAAAGCTGCTCAAGATCGCCAAAAGAGTTGGGCTGACTTGAAGAGAAGACCACTTGAATTCCAAGTTGGTGAAAAAGTGTACCTGAAAGTTTATCCAACTAAGGGAGTGATGCGGTTTGGAAAAAGTGAAAAATTAAATCCAAGGTATGTTGGGCCATTTGAGATTTTAAAAAAGGTTGGAGATTTGGCATACCAATTAGCACTACTCCCGGAGTTGTCTAAGGTTCACAGTACTTTTCACATTTCTCAACTCAGAAAGTATATTTCAGATCCGAGTCATGTATTGCATTATGAACCATTGAGGGATCGAGGAGAATTGACATATGAGCAAGTCCCGTTGCGAATTGTGGATAGAAAGGATCAAGTCTTGCGCCGTAAAACTATCTCGTATGTTAAAGTGCAATGGTCAAATCATACAGTACGAGAAACTACTTGGGAGCATGAGGAAGAAATGCGCAAGAAGTATCCTCAATTGTTTGATGAACAAGGTATGTTAAGTTTCGAGGACGAAACTTTTTATAAGGGGGGTAGAATGTAATACCCGAAAAAAAAAAAAAGAAGAAGTCATTAAATAAAAATAATGAATAATTCAACTTGTGAATATTAATTATCGACCCTTAGGAGAGGGACTTAGCGAACAAATAATTAAACTTGTAAGGATGGGATTGTAATTAGGAAACAATTAGATAAATACCTATAGAATTGTCTGCTCCTCACAAACCCTTATACGACGTTATTGATATCGGATAACCCAAGAGAAGAAGGGAACACCATACAGGAGGGAGTTGAAGGAATCGAAGGAGATCACTACGGATAGTGAACAAGGTATCTTCAAAATTTCTTGTGATTTTGGATTTCATATGGGTAGTATTATATTAGGGCATGATTTCAAAATAATTGTTGTGGTATTTTGATCTCATATGATGACATTTTATTGGTGAGATTTTGATGCATTAGTAATTGGAAAATAAAATAAAATAGAATGACAATAGAACACGTCTGATAGTTGCTTAGTTTGGACCCAAAAAAAATTGTAATTCTTCCTATCAATATTAATATAACATAATTTATGCTAAAAAAAACTTCTTTTCTAAAATCAAAATATTATATAGTAATTTTAACTGGATCTATATCATAGATTCTTTCTTTACTAACTTTAGTCCCTCCATCTCTCTTTTTTTTATTAACATATTGCCTTTGTTGAAGAATATCTTGGCTTGAAGACAAGGCTTGTCATAATGGACCATGTTGCAACTCACAAATGCCAATGTTTAGGCGAAAAATTGTGCTCCCTCAAATGCTGTCCGATAATTTTGACTCGTTACCATCAAAGACACCTGTCTATACAAGTACAGGGGCCGTCATGTGTGCACTAAGTGCTTTGAGCATAGGTTGTCGATTAAACTATAGCTATGGTCACTACAACAATAAGGACATTTTGAGGCATTTGAAAGCGCCATATAAAGTAGCTTTTCGTGACACTTTGGCTTTTGAGGCGCTCGCATTAAAGCGTCATGCAAAACTACCGTTTGGAAAGGGTTTGAGACACTTTCAAGCGTCACAATAGATAATTACAAGGCATTTGAATGTGCCCTAATAAACTTCTATCATGACACTATGCAGTGTCTTAATAGACATCTATTGGGGCGCTTGTAATGGTCATTATACAGAGATTAAGAGGCACTTAAAAGCGTCTTGATAGACTCTATCAGTGACACTATGCAGTGACTTAACAGACATCTATTAGGACACTTGTAATTGTCATTTAACATGGATCTGGAGGCACTCAAAAGCGTCACGAGAGGTTTTTTTTTTTAATTTTAATTCAGCCAAAATCTTTTATCCAATAACCTGTTTAAAGCCACTAAATGTAGTTTTTCATCCATTACATCTTAGACGAAAAAAAAAAAGACCAATGCAAGTATTTGACTAATCAATTCAAAGGAACTGCATCCAATATGTAGTACAATATCGATCTATTTCAATTTCAACAAAAGTATTTACATGATGTCTTCAAAATGAACCATCAGCATTCAAAACAAAATTCAAATAAATCAAAATACTACTAATAAAATTAGTTCAACTCCATATTTGTTTTGCAACAAAAGAGACAACAAAATAACTCCAGCAACACCTTGTCCCATAGTTGAACAATCAATCTTCTTGAATTTTTACCTACAAGAAATGTGCATTAAGTTATAACACTAACTTATCATATATAAGTTTCTTAACTATAGTTCTAAATCTAAAACTCAAGTAACAAAAATCATAATAACATCAGAAAAAATTACCAAGTTGGATGGCCAAGTAATAGGTGCACCTATTGCATCTCCAATTGTACTCACTGGCTCATAAGGCCTAATCAATTGCTCCTCACACTCTATAACAATTTGCACTACTATCTCGAACCAACCGAATCCTAATTGATGTCCTCCAACAATCGTAGATGTATCAATGCTTTGAAGAACGTATAACTAGTTTTTTTTTTTTTTGAAAAAAAAAATACCACTTTGACAAACTCTTGCAATGAAAAGTAGCTCTTAAAAAATGCATCCATTCATTTATGAAATACATTAAAGAAAAGTATTCGACAAATACCTTTGGAAGAAATCAATTGCCAAAGTCTTGCAAAGTTGTATTTACCACTTTTTTAAATTAAAGCCTATCAAAAAATGTTAACACTACTTTAGTGATTTTAAGATATTCCATAACAATGTTCACATTACACAAAATTTAAAGAATTGGATGAAAACCATGGTATCTTGCAAGATTGCTAGCCAAATAGTCAATTAATGGTTAATTATTTAACCTACCACTCTCATTGTTATACATCTTGAATGAAGATTATGTAAACTACCAATGTTACGTGGACACATGAGTGCGCATAGACAGAGAGAAAAATTTCAACGAAGGCAAGATGAAAAACTTTTGAGATCTAAAGCTTGAGTTTACGCACTTAAGAAGGATGTAAAGAAAAGAGAGGAATAAACATGTGGATAATCATCTTATTCGCCTAATTGCAAAACTTAACTCTGCTAATGAAAAAAAAGAAAAAAAGAGAAGTAAGACAGATTCTACTTAATTAAAACAAGTTGCTATGAACTTAGAAAAAATGGAATACTCCATGATCGAAATACATGACACAATAATAATTAACAACACATTGATTGGACATATAAAAAAAAGTTCATATTCTCATGTTTTCGCCCAAGTAATTAATTGATTGGACATATTTTCTAACTTTGGTGCATCAACTCAACAGCAATATATGACACAATAATCATGTTTCCAACAAATAAAAAAGTTGCTAAAATTTTTTCTTACACATAAATTGAAGAATATGACACTGGTGATCACAATCCAAATAGAGGCCTCAAAAAAGGAAATAGCCCCATAAGTACTCCAATATCTCTTTATATTTCAACATGGATGTGATGATAGTCAAATTAAGACATTCAAATTTGAGGAGAAGGGACTGATAAATCATTAGTATAGTTTAATATTTAGAATGCCAAATAGACAACATCTCTAGGATACTTAGCAGCAAAGATGTATATTAAACAAGAGAGAGCTATATGTGACAATCTTCTAATCAACCGCAATTCCTCCAAACTTAAAACTTATCATGGCAAATAGTTACCATCTGGTAGGATATTTTGCAGCAAAGACGGATAATAAACATGAGACAGCTATACGCAACACTCTTCTAATCAAACCTTAGTTCCTCCAAACTTCAATAGAAGATAATAGAGTTCCATTACCCCAGAAGCATGAACCCATGACCCGTAACAGTTAAAGACAGTTGTATTGAAACAAAAACATAACATTCACATGAAACCTGAAAGCCCATTTCATTAATAATAAAGAGCGCTGCACCTTACACGATATAATTTTAGCATCTCAAGAATTACTTATCTTAAAATTTATGAGCTCAACTATCAGATGCATCCAGCATTTCTATCCAAAGCACAAATTATGAAGATTGAAAATTTTAAATTGTTCACTGGCAATGCACAATACTTTAATGAAAATTGTTGAACAAAAGAAATAATAATTAACTTCTGCATGTAAAAAGAAATAAATATGACTACTAAAAAAGGAAAAGCAAGGTTTATAGAAAACTTTCACATACAAAAGCATAACAACTGAAATGTGAATGGGATTACTTACTGTGTGCATATTGCAGTGAAATGGATGCGTAATTGGAGAGAGTTAACTACTTATTGTAGTTTAAATCAAACTGAAATGTATATTAAATAGGTAACTACAAGTGGTAGCTATTGACTTACTATGTCTCTCGTTAGTATCCTAATTCAAACGCAATTGCAAATTCTATAGTGTATTCCAACTCCAGCTAGTTGACATGTTATTATAATTGCATTTGGTCTACTGCACTTGACTATAATCTATGGGCCATGTACACTTCACCATATTATTACATTTTTCCTATTACAAAATTGAACGCCACTACCAGTCCAACAATACTAGTGGATGCTCTTTGTTGCTATCAAAATATATTTCTTCAGTATAAATATTGAAGCTATTTCACTAGGGCTTGGACAATCAAGATCCCAGGAAATGTCGTTACTTGGGGGTGCAAAATATAAGCACAACACAACACTGACTAATAAGAAATAAAGGATGTAACGTGGGTTGAATTAGACAAGTAAAGAAATGAAAAGGATTGTGACAACCACATGCTAGACTACTACCTGCGCACCAAATCTCACTTTGATTATTTGCCCAAAGCACTAACATGCGTCAAGATAATCCTAATATTCCTAATTTAATTTACTGGGATTTGAGCATTTTCATGAGGCAAAGGCTATTCTCCGATGATTCTCTGCATATCTGCTAATCAACTGTAACTTGTTAAACAAAAATTGGTATACAAATCTATCAAGAATTCCAGCTGAAAAGGTACAGCTTTTTTTTTTATCTCCATAAATCTATAATCCATTAGTCAATAAAATCACAAACCACCAAAAATTAAAATAGAACATAAAAATAAAATCAGAGTCACTACTCACACCAAACATGTGAATCTAGAAATTAACTCAAACTACGCCATGCTGTCTACCAAAAATTTCAAGTAAATATGTGGCACATAATACCTATGACAAATGAGACAAGCATGACCAAGATAGTAGCTGTAGCTGCAGCAGGTGTAGAACTTGGTGGAGGAGGTGGGCTCAAACTCTAAGCAGGTGCAAATCCTGGAGAAGGACCCCCCCGCCCTATCGGAATAATCAATCAACCAAGGGAAAAAAAAAAAGTAAGAAACAAGTAAACAAGAAAAGCAACTCACGCGGGTAAAGTTCCCCAAATCTGACACCCAAAACATTGAATTTTTTTTTTTGATGCATATTTTAAAACATGAACTTGGTAAAAAAACCAGCGATTTTTACCAGTCTTAGAGCTCTCCTCAAAGCTGGCCTTGGTCTCCTTAGCACCAAGACCTTCTTGTCGCCGAAGCTAAGCCAATCAAGGGTGACAATTTCCTCCACATCGACGTCTAAGATGTCGCGGTGGAGAAGGGAAGAAGGGGAAAAGGGTTTTGAGAAATTGGGGAATTAGATTTTAGAGAGGGGTAGAAATTTCAGATAGGGAAAAAGGAGGGCAAATTTGTTAAAATATTGCTCAAAAAAAAGAAAATTCGGCATTTATAGGTGTCAGAAAATTTTTTTTGGCATCTAAAGGCGCCGCGTTTGGGAAACGCGGCGTTGAAATTTTTTTATTCAAATTTGTCATGCGCCGCGTTTCCCAAACGCGGCGCATGAACAGTAGTCAAGCGCCGCGTTTGGGAAACGCGGCGGTTACTGTTCACGCACTTTTACTGTTCACTTTTTTTTTTTTTTATTTACAGAATAGGTAAGTATTTAAGGTTTTTTGTATTATTGTTTAGGTAGATTTATAGGATTTAAGTAAAAGTAATGAAGGTAATTCAATATTTGAATTGAAAAATTTTAGATTTAAAAATAATAAAGTTACAAATACCAAATTTTGATATACCACTAAATTTTTTAATATCTTGTAGGTCATTTTTTATTTTTCGAATGCGAAATCTAGTTTTTAGAGAAAGTGTGTAAAAGTCTTCTGGTAAAATTATAATTTTAGCACGTAAATACCTTTTTGGTCAATTTTTGACTTTTAAATTCATATTTTATACCCTTGTACAAATTTCTAAATTTTGTAATTTTTTTAAATGAACTACTATTTTTTTGTGTACCACGTCAATTCAAGGGCAAAATAGTTATTTTTAATTTTTTTTAGAATCTTAAATTCATATTTCATAATTTTAAGCACATTTTATATTTGTGATAATTTTTCAGGTACAAAAAAAAAACGATTTTGCCTCAGATATGTATGCATTATAGAAAAAATAGTTTTTGAACCCGAAAAATTATCACAAATTTAGAATATACGTAAAAGTATGAAATATGAGTTTGGAATTCACAAATAGCCAAAAAAAGGTATTCAAAAATTGAAATGATTATTTTGTCCTTGAACTGACGTAATACCTAAAAAAATAGTGATTCATCTAGGAAAATTTTCAAAATTTAGAAATTTGTATGATGGTATAAATATGAATTTAAAAATAAAAAATTGACAAAAAATATATTTACGTGCTGAAATTACAATTTTCCGGAAGACTTTTGCACACTTTCTCTAAAAACCAAATTTCACATTCTGAAAAATAAAAAATGGCTCACAAGATATTAAAAAATTTAGTGGTATATCAAAATTTGGTGTTTATAGCTTTATTATTTTTAAATCTAAAATTTTTCAATTCAAATATTGAATTACCTTCATTACTTTTACTTAAATCCTATAAATCTACCTAAACAATAATACAAAAAACCTTAAATACTTACCTATTCTGTATATAAAAAAAAAAAAAAAAAGTGAACAGTAAAAAGTGCGTGAACAGTAACCGCCGCGTTTCCCAAACGCGGCGCTTGACTACTGTTCATGCGCCGCGTTTGGGAAACGCGGCGCATGACAAATTTGAAAAAAAAATTTCAGCGCCGCGTTTCCCAAACGCGGCGCCTTTAGATGCCAAAAAAATTTTTCTGACACCTATAAATGCCGAATTTTCTTTTTTTTGGGCAATATTTTAACAAATTTGCCAAAAAGGAGAAAGCAGATCTTTTTGTTTTCCCCATTTTGTTTAGCGCCAAAATTTTGGATTTTTTCTTTCTTTTCTTTTTTAAGTTAAACGATGTCACTTTGACCTTTTTAGCTAATAAAACTAAATAAATTATTAAAATTAAGTAACTTATCAATCAAAAGTGTCATGAAATCATCTTTTGTGACACTTCTTGAAAACGTGCCCTAAAAAAAGTGTCATAACAGCATAATTTTCTTGTAGTGGATCCTACGAATCAACTTATGATTTATTGCGTATGGAAAATAATATAGTTCGCTAGATTATAAAATTATTTTGTCCCATCTTAATTGTTCATTCACCCATTTGATCTTTCTCTCTCTCAACCATTTGACAGCTAAAAAAACCATCCTAACTAGCACAGGTGGTGGTATTGTCAAACGTCGTGGGGATTAGTTACCCTATTCTTTCTCTTCATCTTTTGATCAGAAAAATGAACCTAACTTTTCCTGTTCCATTAGCATAGCTAAATTTGAATAGGAACATTTCTACTTGAGTTAGCAGAAAAATACTAGAGGCACCAGATAGATCACTTATAATTAATGCCAGTCCACCTCAAAAGAATTTATTGCACCGCAGAAATCTTGAGAAAATGAACCTAAGCGATCAAGTACCAAACCAACTGAAAAAAGCAATGTACCCGAAGAAAGAAAGGCAGTCACCGTTGGCAGCAAAAGTTCATCTCTTAAGTGATAAGGTCTAAAGAAAATTATCATGTTGTCATAGATTGTATTAAATATGATGAAGTGCTAATTAAAAAAATACCAAGGTTACTGAAAACATCCTGTGTGGGCTGATGTTATTGTTGGCTAAAAGAACTAAAAATCGGGGGTCTGTCTTTTGGGTCATGCTTCGAAGCCTATCAGGTGCATGCAAGATACAGTGGTCAACGTGATAATGTAAAGCCAAAGATGTTTGGCAGATGGAGTTTGGTGATAAGCTGTTAGCTTCGCAAAGCTATAGGGAAAAGATACAGATCTAATAAATTTACTTGCCAATGAAAGCAGCTCCAAATTCTTTTTCTTTTGAGTTGTGATGTAGGGAAAATTTAATAAACCAAGCCCATTATGGTAGCATATTGTGTTAGAGGTCATGCATCTTATTTTAATAGGTTGCCTGTGATTATTCCCTACGTCAGTCCTAAGTTGGATTCTGTGACGAAGGCCTTAGTGCATAAGGCTTTGTTTCGTTCTTTGAAATGTTAAGGTTTGTTTTGTTCTTTCTACATCTGTCTTTTGAGAATTTTTTTTATTTTTTTTGGCGTATTCCATTAATGTTTTTTATGATTTATTACCCAAATTCTTGTGAGTTTTTGGTTTCCTTTTTAATTTGGGTCCCTCATGTGATGAGCTTTAAAGAAGATACGAGCATGAAGACGTCATTCAACAACACCAACCGGATGAAGTCAAATATCAGTTATCCCGCGGACTAGCTCTTGAGGCTTGGTCTGTATACAGAACATGCAAACCCAGAATAGGGGAGACGCTAAAATACTAGCACAAAACCATCAAACCCCACCCCCCCGGGGGGGGGGGGGGGCGGAGAGAGAGAGAGCATTGGTGTTATTAAAGTTTCGAGGCAATGATGTAATTACGTTTATTATCATTTTCATAACAAAATATACCATTTTTATACTGACCGCATATAGTATTTAATTATATCCTCATAATTTTGTGGAAAGGGAGAAACATCAATAGGTGTCACTCAAGTGACAACAAGTGGATAAATCTCCTTTCTTTTTAACTTTTTAATTGTTTTTCTCTCTATATTCCTGGCAGGAAACCAATTTGGAATCTCATTCTAACGCCCGGTTAAGATTTAGTTCTAATATTAGATCAAATCCATGGAAATCTTCTAAAGAATAAGATATCTACAGATTCAATGTAATAATGATAACAAAAGAACCCTTAGAATTGGAAGTCCTCTCCCAAAACCCTGCAAGCTGCCGTCATAACTTTGTAAAATCCCATTGTCTTCCTCTAATTATTTTCTTCAATTATTTAGATTAATCTTCTGTTAGTTGATCTATACAAGCTTCACTCGTATTAAATTACATATTTGACTTTATTTAGTCATTTTTATTTTAGCTTAATTAGATGTTTTAATAAATCGTCTAGGATTTGTACCCACTAATGAGGCTTTAATTTGATTTTAATTTGATAATCAAATAATTAAGATTGATGTAATCAATACTGAGTCCTTCAGACTTAGAGGTTCTTGGTACTATATGCAGTTGTTTATTTTACCATTTCTGAGTTATAATATTACAAATTGAAATATATCGGTATTGATTTCACCATTGTGAGTTAGTATTGCAATTTTTTTCCACAGTCACTTGTAGTAATGTAGACCAAAAATTTGTAGCCTATGTGTAGTTGCCCTATATCCATAGATGGCCGAAAGTGGTAAAATAAAAGCCAAAAACTGTCAAGCAATAAAACTTGCCATTATGAAAAAAGAAATGCAGAAGGAAATTTACAAAGAAAGTGAATGCAACATCACCATCAAGTATGATTTCCATTCGTGAGGTTGAAGACCCCATCGATCTGCTTCTTTTTTGGACCGTCCTCCTCTGAGAGAACTCTTAATAATAAAATTTAACAGTTTTATAAAAAGCAATTTTTGGAAAACATCTTATAAACATTTCTTATTTGAAACATAATGAAAGATTTGGGCCTATCAAACCTGCTTTACGCATTTAAGCCTTTGAATATTACTTCCTCCTTTGGCATAAAAGCAGAGAAACTTTCATATTTTCTCCTCTGGCAAATGCAGTGGTTAATTCTCAGGTTACTACGACCGGTTATTGCTGCTTCAAGTCCATCACTGGGCCACTGAGGTGGGCTTGATTAACGGACTTTAATCATAGCTTAATTAGGTTGATCAGGGCTAAATTAGGAAGTGGATTTGATTCAAGAATGGCTCAAGATTTGTCTTACCACATTTATACAAAAGTCGAAAGTCAGGCCCAATGGCACTTCTCAAGTTACTAATCCGTCCCACCCAGTTCTGGACACAGAGGTGGGCCTAGCTAATTTTCTAAGGAGGTCTACTATCAGTATGGATTATTCTTCCAACACAAGGGGTTAGACGCACGTCACAAGAATTAAAAAAAAAAATCAGATTAAATAGATTGTATGCGCCCAGCATCTCCTTCCTCTTGCGTGAAAAAGTTTTCTCTGTGACTGATGTGAAAAAGATTAATCGATCCAAAATATAGCCTAACTACTGAATTAAGGACTAACATTTTATACACTCACAATGTAAAAATTCTTTTACACGAGCGAGTTTAGATACATGACACATGTCCTTTATTCAAATGTGAAATTCTCATTTTACGCACGTATCTTGCATTTAGACCTATTAATGTAGAAAAAATTAATTCTTACATTGATTATGGAATTATCGGTATATAATACAGCTTTAGTTAAAATTTTAAATTTCTCGGGCAATTTATTTGTAATATATTCACTAAATTCGTTCCAAACGTTCATTCCAAGAATCAAGAACCAGGAGATGTGGACTTTTAGCTCGCAATACTTTCGTCATTGGTTTTATTTTATTGCTAGCACGAATGCCGTAAAATATTAATTCCCGAAAGAACCTCATCCGTCTTGAATACGACCAGTGCTGTAAACTACTGCTATATTACTACAACAATAAATAGACATATATCAATGGCACTTTTACGCAGAAAGAAGGGAAAATATGTTTAAAAAAACCTAATATAAGGACATTAATTAAGTAAACACAAGGTTTTTGATTCGACTCCTAAATTTTCCCATTTCTCGTGCTTTCTACTACTAAAATTTAGTTTTTCTCACTACAAGAATAATGACCTTTCGAGGCGCTTGAAAACGTCACGCAAAACTACATTTAGGGGCGTTTTGGCTTTTGAGGCGTTAACCAAAAACGCCAATGCAAACCCCCTGTTTGGAAAAGGGTTGAGGCGTTTTTAAGTGTCACCAAACATAAATTCAAGGCACTTAAAAACGCCTTAATAGATATTTATATGGGACTAATTTGTTGCCTTGAAAAAGTTCTATTGTGACATTAGTTCATGCCTTATCTGTCTTTCGTGACACTTTAAAGTGTCAAGATAGCTATATTTTTTGAGTATGTCCACCTAACGTGACACTTTAAAGTGTCATGATAGCTGTCATGTGAAGGCATTTTGCAATTTTTTGGAATCACCTTTAAGTGTCATAATATGCCTATTCTAAATCATTTTTTTCTTGCTAAATATCAAATGTATTCATCTATACTCCCACTACTGAATAAGACCATTATTTTTTTGTCATAAACACAAAGTTTTCCATCCAAAGCATCTCACGAAAAAAAATAATCCAATACAAGTAAGCAACTAACTCATTAAAAGGCATTGCACAAAATATGTAATACAATATCCATCTCTATATTTCCAACAAAAGCAAAGGTGTCAAATTAGAAATTTCAATAATATCCTAAAAAATAGTCATCAACATCCAAAACAAAAGTTAAAAGAGACCAAAATAGTACTAATGATATTAGTTCAAATGTTATCTTGCATTCCAACTGAGGATTCGGCCAAAAGAACTCCTAAGAAAGAATCCAGCAACATCACGAGGAAAGAATGAATAATCAAGCTTCATGAATTTTCACCTGCAATAATGGTACATTAAGTTATAATGCTAACTGATAATCTAACACGTGTTTCCAAGAATTGTAATTGTTAATCTAACATTAAGTACTAAAAATTTATCAAAACCTCATTAAAAATGTACCAGCCTGACACTTAAAAAATATTTCACTTAATATGGAAAGACATTTGCATTTCATGACATTCCTTCTCTTTAGAAACAATTACATTCAATCACTTCGAGTTAAAAATTATGAACAGATTAAAAAACTAGATTGATCTTTCACAAAACTTTCTTTTCTTTCCATTTAGAATAAAAGTTCCTTGTTCTCTTTACTTTCCATTTAGAATGGAAGTTTCCCTACAC